>JAJIYU010002823.1:0-28858 GCA_030144865.1 Tinospora cordifolia | reverse complement strand
CTGGGGCGCGCCGCGGTGGGGTCGGTCCAGAGCACGCAAACACCCACAGGCAAAAAAAAAAAAAAAAAAAAAAAAAAAAAAAAAAAAAAAAAAAAAAAAAAAAAAACAAGTCCTTTTTGTTTTAAGTTTTCTAATCTGAGGTAAATTTGCCAGAGGGGCAGTGGAAACAACTTTTTCTCAAAAAAAAAAAAAAAAATTGATGCATTTGTAGTATGTTCAATGTATTAATGTGGTTACACTTAAGGTAATTTTTTTAAAATATGTATTTTTAATCATAAACAAATAATTATAGTGATGATTACGAACTCACTTAATGATAGGACTCCTTTGTTAAATAGGTCATTAGTCATTTCTTTTGGGCAGCCAGCTTAACATTAACCCTTTTTTTTTCCCTTTCCTTCATCTTAAAAACTTGGGACCCTTTAAATTTAAACTTGAGAAGTGTGATGACATAAATATTAGGCATCTTTCGAAATCAAATAGAACTTTTGTTCAAATGCTGAGAAGATGCAGAAAGAAACATGATTATATATTTCAATATATTGTATTATACATTGTAATGTTCTGAAATAAGGTTGCAATCTCTGTGGTGATTGACTCACATTGCATATAGTTGATAATTTGTTCTCCAGCTCATGTTCTTAACATGTGTAGGGGATTTATGCCACCATGTCTAACGTCTTCAATAAGTTGCATTTTATAGACCAGTGTTGGATGATGCCCTTTTCTGTTTTTTCTCTGAGAAGAGGGAAAAGAAAGCTAATAACAGTCACAACAACTTGAACCTCTCATCATTTTTATGTTTTCAACTCTTTTGGCTGTTGAGCACCAGAAGCCTCTCATTTTCTGTTTTGTGGAATAACTTGAAGTACTTAGTTTTAGTTTGATTCAGTGATTCTGGTTATAAAATATTGAACATTGAAATTCAGATCATGTATTGAACTTTGGGTTCCTTTTTCCTAAATTGCTTGTCCTTTCAAAAGTGGTTGGGCAACTTTTCTTCTACTGAGAAGCTCTTTTGGTTTATAGTTTGAACGTGTTATAAAAATGTTATGTAGAAACTGTTACATATGCAAATCATGTGATGTTCATTATGCATGCATTTTAGCTGACTGCTCAAGGTGAATCACAGGAGGCCTTTCCAGCACAAGAGAAGAGGTTGGATGCCTTGATACTGTGTGCGAATGAGATATTTCTGTATCTAGAGGAAAATCTAAAGCTCACACCGCAGACCATGTCTGATAAAGCAGCTCCGTTGGACGAATTGGAAGAGATGCACCAACGGGTACACTAATATCCACTTCTCATCCTTGTTACTTTTTTTATGCTTGGATCAAATTACTTGGTATGTGTTTATGGCTGAAATTTTGTTCAACACTAGTACATATCTTTATCAAGCAAAGTGACAATGTGCAAACCTTGAAGACAACCTTCCAATGCTACTTTGTGGAGGCTTAATCCAAATCAAAGAGAGCCCAAAAGAAATATCCAGAATCCCTGATATAGATTTGCTGGCGAGCTTGTTCTGTAATGTGGAGTAATTTTACTTTCCTTAAGATCTTTACTTGTTTTCTTGTTCTCAAGAAGTGGGAGTATGGCATGGGTTACTGCAGTGTTATAATGCCTACTACTTGGACGTTGGCTTCAAACATTTTCTTTAGCCACAAAAAAGCAAAAAAAGAGCTCTAGAAAGATTGTGTTCCATTTCCTCCTTGCTTGAATTCCTGAATAATAATATTATTTTTAGATTATCGTTCTTCTTGATGAAGACATGGATATACGGTTCATACCCAGTTTCTTCTGATCATGACAAACCTTATAAACTACCCATAAGATTATTTCTTATTATGAGAGTGACTTTTTCTTGGAATTTAATAGTAGCCATAAATGATTGTAACTAGTCATTACAATTTTATTTAAGCCAACATTAACTACAATGATATAAGCAGAACATAAGCAATAGCTGTAAATTAAATAATTATGATTTAGAGATGATATAGTTGAAATATGTTAATCTATCTTAACATGGATGTAATAGCATACTTCCTAAGAAGTATTAAGGTCTAAATATTTAATTAGACCTAGCATACTTCTTAGGAAGTAGGTTTTCCTAAATTTATTGATAGGTTATTATCAACTAACTAGTCTATAACGCACAGTGATCTCAGCAAATCAATGAAGTGTAGGCAAGCAGAAGCAAACACCAAATTCCAAATTCACAATCAATGTTTGGCTTTACTGTTTGTATCTTTTTTTTTTTTCCAACTTAAATGCTTAATTAAGAAATATTTAAGGAGGGAGAAAAATCAAGCGACCTCATACACAAATTTCTTTCAGGGTTTCTGAATCGTGTTAGCGCCATAACTGCAATTATCAACATTCAATTTGCCTGTAGGATAATGTATGCAATTTGGGGTTTCTGAATCTTGCCAGGCAGTACTCTATATGAATAATGGTCATCTGTGATGTTCCAGTTGTTAATAATGGCGGTCATCTGTGATGTTCCAGTTGTTTTTAATAATGTTGGGTGAGAATACACTATAGCTGATACGATTTCGATGCTTCTTCATGGAAAAAAATCAATCTGCTAACATTTCTTCATATAGAGTCTCTATGCCTGGACTCAAAAATGCAAGTGTTCCTGAGCTTTTATTAAATCTTTTCCTTCTTGATTGGATTGTGAACACTACATTTCTCAAAAATTATTTATTTTTATTACTTATCTTTTTGCAAAAAGAGACTAGTATAATATCATTCACTCCTCTCAATCATGAACCAATCCGACATGGATGGACCTTGAACCACCTCAGCTGCAAAAATCCATGAGCTTTGCAATAGATTGACGCTATCCCAAAGACCACAAAACTCCATCCTACTGGCATGTAATATCCATCAATTCTTCTCTAACCAAATGTTCCACATAGTTGCAAAAAATAGCCGCATAAGACGAATCATTATTTATTCTACTAGTGACGGCCATGCTAGGTAAGAGCAGACAATCCTCAGTCAAAGAAGACATGTAGTTTTCCCCTGGAAAACACCCACCATTTACCCCTTGCTGGTCTTGCACACGTATTCATCAAATGTTATTTGATTCCTTTTATCATAGTTTACTTTATATTTACCTTTCTGAATTCAAGTCTCATTCCAAGGTAGCTCCTCTTAGGGTTTTTGGTGCAGGGATGGGGAAGTTTGCTTATATCTCAAGCAAATGAATGGTTAGGTGCTCCAAGTGATCCAAATATTCTTAAACAAAATGCTATGACAAAATAGTTTAGAGACACCTTTCCGTTTTAATGCATGCCATGTTTGCAATTTTGCTTGACGCTGCTGTAATACCTGAGACAAATTGATGTTTTTATTGACTTCTTTCCTAATTTTTGGAAGTTAAATGTCAAGATGGTGTTTTTTTTTATTAGTGCACTGAGCTTGAAACATCATAATATTAAGATTGCTATTACTTTGTTAGCATTTTTGCTGTTCTACATCCCTGTGTTATCTTTATGTTTGATGGTCCTCCTTTGCAGGTGATCTCTGTGTCATTGCTGGCATTATCCACATTTATTGATATTCTATTTGGCATCCAATTACAGAAGCCTGGTTCAGAAAATGTGAGAATTAAGTCAAAAAATGCTTCAAAAGCAAGGGAAAATGCTATTCTTTATGCTGAAAAGATTTTCTCTTCTCACAAGTACTTCTCTGAATTTCTCAAGTCTCCAAGCCCTGTTGTTAGGTCGGCTACGTATTCTACCCTAGGATGTTTTATTAAACATATGCCTGACTTATTTAATGAGGGAAATATGAAGACTTTATCAGTTACAATACTGGGAGCTCTTCAGGAAAAGGACCCAACATGTCATTCATCTGTCTGGGATACCATTTTGCTATTCTCTAAAAGGTTTCCTGAAAGTTGGGGCGTAAGCAATATTCAGAGAACTGTTCTGAATCGGTTTTGGCATTTTCTAAGAAATGGATGCTATGGATCACAACTAGTTTCCTATCCTACCCTTGTTCTGTTCTTAGATACGATACCTCCTAAAGCAGTTGCTGGAAATCATTTTTTTCTGAACTTCTTCCAGAACCTATGGGCTGGAAGGAATCCTTGCCACTCTTCTGATGTAGATCAGATGGCATTTTTCCTAGCATTCAAAGAATGTTTTCTCTGGGTGGTTCGTAATGCAACCAGGTGTGGAGTTTTTTGACTTTCTGATGGCTTTGACTTGGCCAATATCTTCTGTTCCTTATTACATCCATCTCTATAGTTTCTTAGATTTATTTCATGTGCAGATATTTTGATGGAGCAGAAGCTGTCCATAATTTTCATGTTAGTCTTGTTAATAATGTCCTTGTCAATCTGTTGTGGCTTGACTACCTTTTATCGGTCAGTCCAAAAAACGAGGACACAACATTGCCTGAGATGTCTGTTCACTCACTGGAGGAAATGATTAAAATGGTAGAAAAGCTAAATATTAAATATCCACCGAGCTACATGCAAGATTTGGGGAAATGCATTATTGATATTCTATCAGACATTTATGCGACGAACAATGGTATGCTTGGGTTCTTCTGTGAAGTGTTTCAAAAGAATTGCCTGGAGATTTATGAGGTGGCAGATAGTTTAGAAGGACATTTTGAGCCTGTAGATCAGGTGGTGAACTTTTTCTTGTTGCTAGAGCAACACGTGGTGCCCAAGGACGAAACTTGGCCTCTAGAGCTTTTGGCTGGACCATTGGTAGCAAAATTATTTCCATTAATGAGAAATGTGGTAAGTTCCCCACTACTTCTTGTCATCTTATTTTCATTCCATGGACTTTTTTTTTTCCTTTTGTATGACTTGATGCCTTGCCTCTTTGATAACATTTTTCATTGCAAATTTAAGCATTTTAAGCATTTAGTCAATATTGTTTCGATAATTCATCTCCTGAGGAGCTAATGAATGCAAACGAGTTTGATATATGTCCAAACTAAGCACATGATACTGGAGAGTATTAATTGATTTATGTGCTTCTCATCAACTATTTATAACCATGAAGAAGATATTCTATAATCAGCTTATTCTCCTTGGTTTTGTGGGAGTATGGATATGTGGATCAAAGGACTTGAAGTTATGATGAAAAATTTCTAATTAACAAATCTTATCTAGGTTAGCATACCGAACTACATTAAGAACTTGAATTTGGTAACGCTTAGTAGAAATGCTATTACATGCGAAACATATTTTTCAATTTTTTGGAAAGTATTTCTATTAGCTAAAATGTTAAAAATGGTAACTAGTATTGTTTTAGGATTTTTTGTAGGATTCACATGCTTTTTTATTTTTCATATGAACTGCTCCTACAGTTCACTGATCTCATAAAGTATTACAAAATACAACCATTCTTCGAGGAGTAGATTAGCACGCTGGATTGAATGGTGTTTTAGTAACAACAAGCTTGCCTTATGAATTTCACAATCTGGAAACAATGTTCCTTTTCAAAAGGCTATATGCTCTGCACTTCTTCCATGTAGAAATATAGTGTCTTTTTTTTTTCTGCATGTTAAAAGGTTACCAGTTTATTGATGTTGAGCAACATGTTTTCTATCACCTCTCACCACCTAGATGAATTCTTCTTCTTGCCTTCTGTTGACAGGATTCGCAAGATTTTGTCAAACTTCTATCTGTTCTAGTTTCTATTTTTGGACCTAGGAAGATAACTCTAGAGATTCCTATTCAGCCCAGTGGGAGTTATACCAGCCATCTCTGTGGGGCAGGTGACATTGAGCCCACATCATATTACTTTTTGTGCAATTTCAAGGAATTCTTTGTACCATGGTGTTTGCATCAAAGTGGGCACTCAATTAATGAACGATTGGATCTTTTGCTTGGTTTACTTGATGATGAGCTTTTTGCTGAGCAGTGGTGTAGTATTATCACATGTGCAACAAAACTGGAGAAACTCCCTGATGGTGAGCCTGGATCTGATGATTTAGATCACATCTTTGTGTTAGCAGTACTCATGGAAAAAGTAAGAGATTTTGTTAAGAGGAAGATGGGGGTTGAGTCGAGTCATCAGCAATATTTTCATCTGGAAAACTGGCATCATAAATTGTTAGATTCAACTGCTGTTTCTATTGCTTGCGGTCATGCTCCCTTCCCTTTATCTCACTCACACTTTCTAAGGTATGCATATTGCTCATTTCAGCTGGGCAGCCCATGTATAGGATTTACTTTCCATTTTTCTTTTTCTTTTTTGTTTTTCCTTAATTGTGAAAGAAGTATAGGAATTGTTAGATTCAATTATATCGTAATGTATATAATTGCCAAAATTTAATTAATCCTTTAAATCAATGGTTGGCTTCTATTTAAAATTGGTATATTACCAATTGAATATAGTAATTTAAGTAGTTTAACCAACCATAACCTTCTTCCATGTCTATTAATGTTTTGCTTACTTTATAAGTGATTTCTCTTCTTTATCATTTTTAATTCTAAACTTTTTCGTTATCATTTTTTCCATTTTCAAAAGATTAAAGTTATAGTATTGTATCCATAATTAACACTAGAGTTTGGAATGTGATAGATGTGAATCATAGTTAGTTAGTAATACTTAGGTTAGTTGGTAAGTTGGATATAAATAATATTAAGTGTTTGTATGGAAGCTACTACCGGAGATAGCCCAAGGGGGTCGGATATCATGGAAAATCTTTTGAGTACTCCTCCAGTAGGAGCGAGAATTGAAGAATCAAAATTTGACGTAATCTAACAGATGGAGAATGCAGTCAAAGAGGTGGCAGTCATCAAATCCACTATGTCGATTTTAGTCTAATGACTAAATGGATCATTGATGATCAAGACGACGAGCGCCCCCCAACTCTCCGCTATATCCTAAAGCAGCTCTGTAGGAAGGGAGAGGGAAGCACGTACTAAAAAAGCATGGATGAAAAGAATCCCTAGTTTCTGTCGTCTTTGCCGAGCTTGATTTGATTCTTTATGGATGTGTTTTGCTGGACAAGATAAGGAGGACCGCCCTTCGACGCTTCTTTCGCTGTATACCCCCTCCATCTTTCGGAGGTGGAAGAAAGGGTACTCAAACTATTACGGGCCCCAGAACGCTAAAAAGGTGGGGGAGAAGCAAGTCGAACCTCTGATCGACCTGGACACATAAAAGATTCTCGGCGTCGAGAGAGAGTGTAGTCCTCTCGAATTGGCTAGTTATCTTTCTTAATTGACATTATATTGAACTCTTAATACAATGT
This sequence comes from Tinospora cordifolia, assembly GCA_030144865.1. Classification (NCBI taxonomy): domain Eukaryota; kingdom Viridiplantae; phylum Streptophyta; class Magnoliopsida; order Ranunculales; family Menispermaceae; genus Tinospora; species Tinospora cordifolia. The sequence goes on along the minus strand of JAJIYU010002823.1, from coordinate 21,622 downwards.
GATTTCCAATTTGGGTTCCTGTCAACTTACCTAGATTATAGGGGTAGGGGCGCCCCTACCCCTATAAGATAAGTATTAGTAAGGTAATTGATATCAGAGTACGTTTCGATTCTCATGGCTTTTTTGACGATGGATATTTGCCTTGATAAATTGGATTACAACATGAAAGGGATCAAGGAGTTACATCAGCTGCTGAATGGAAACTGGTATTCATGGCTTAAAACATGGCTAAAATACAACAATTCATGAAAGAAATTCAACAATTTGTGCAATAATTATCACAGATGTTCTTAAATGGGGAATCAGAGGCAGAAGATGAAGTGGAGTAGTGTGTTTAGACCATTTCGAAGGATTACAACAACAAATTTAATCAATTGAAGATCAATGATGTTGAGATCATCATGAATATGATTAACACTGTTGCAAGTTCGCAACTTCCAATTGGTTGATGGTTTTTTAATCAGAGTATTTAGAACGATGACAAGCTGGCAATCGTGGTGGATGTCACACAATGAATATAGATTGATAAATTGCAAGATACATGTTGAGAGGGGTTCATCATGGCTAGAACAATTACTCTCACAGCTACTGTTGCAGGTCAAAGATCACAAAAAGAAGATTAGATCAAAGATTAAGCACAGGTACAGAGCTACTTGATTTCGACCCATCCATACTGCAACAATGAGGGTCTCGAGTGGATGTGATATTGTAACACCCCAATTTTCGACCGGACCTCAATTCACTTGTTACCTCACGTGTGGATCGTCGCCCGATGAAAATCGAGGTGCTACTTTGAAATTTTGTTTTGTCAAAATCTTTTCTTCAAAATTAAGTTTATAACGATTTGTTCTCAGGTCCAACTCTGAATAATTACTCGTATAAAACAAAAGGATTTAAAATAATTACTCAAGACATTCACCGGGTTCATTAACATGAGTTATCAATAAAGCAGCGGAATTTACTTTAAAAATATTCATTTGAACCCAAAATCGTCAAACAATTAAAGTCATTTAAAGATAAAACGACCAAGTAAAACCAACGTAAATACATTAAAACAGTTCAGTAGAATATATAAAACAAGACCTTCAAGTCACGTATCCCGAACGACCTCCCCATGAGGTGTCCAATCTGAGTGCGAGTCTTCTGACGTAAGTCAACATACTCTAAGTTGAGGTGTACCTGAAAAATAAAGTGGGAGTGAGCTCGAAAGCTCAGTGGATCGATCCTACACATCACATGCATTATGCAGACCCGATCCAAAACATTACAAACACTTTCAAACATTAGGCGTTTAAACATTCATTTATTTTAGTTATAGTCTCAGACCAGAAGAGGGTTGAGATACCTCTCAGTAATTCCTTGTGATCCAATCAAATCTCAGAGGTTTCTAATAATCGTCTAAAATCAGTCATGTCATCACTATCACAGTCTAAGAGAGCGTACTTATTATGAATCGTACCGTCTCTCAAAGACTTCGAGCTGTCACAGTTAGCTCTTGGTGGAAATACCTACGATCCGCGTTGTAGCTCGACAATCTCAAGCGGTGACATATAGGAGATGTCACCTCGATCCGCTTCAGGCTCGTCAATCGTACCGGTACGTGGATTCTTAATAAACCATCGTCTTATTTTTGTTTTACAAACAATTTCAATCACACTAGACATCACTCATATCATGGAAAATAATTCAAATAATGTAGGCTATTCACATGTGTCAATAATGAAATCTAAATCGCATGATTTCCTATTAATGCATGCTATAAATAAACAACGCACAATTTAAATAAATCATCACATCATCATCCAAGCATGCCAAACAAATTTAATCAATTTTATAACAAAATTTCTAATAATCCTAGAACTATTCAACCACATGCCTTGAATCTTAAATCCGTATAATACAAATGAGCAAGGAAGTCACGCCCACCTGATTCTGTTGTTCTTTAGGGCTCCTTGCTTTCTGTCGAATTACTCGATACTCTCAATTGAAAAATCTGAAATTCAATAGTCCATAAAATTATTCTTAAGTTTAAATGATTTAAATAAAGTATTCATATCTTAAATAAAATAATTACGAACAAAATAAGGCTTCTAATTGCCAAGATTTTTGTCTCTTTTTTCGTATTTGAAACTTCTAATCTCTTTCCCATAAGAGATTAAAGTTTACCAAGGTTTATTATTATGATGGTTGTTATTTTCACACAAAAATATTCTTTGTTTTTTTTTTTTTGAGGCCATTAAGATTTTCGAAAATATTTATTGACTAAATTCTTGAATCCATTTTTCTAAAATTAACACTCCTCTATTATAGATCAAATAAAATTATTACAGAAAATTTTTATCCAATTAATCTACCTCAGATTATTTAACCATGTTAAATCCTTCAAACAATTCACTCTAACGTATCGCAACTTAAATAAATCAAGAATTTGGAATTTCTTACCTCCCCTGCTTTCACCAATTGGCCGAACAGCAATTTAAGCAACAACTTATGATGTTTGTTGTTTCTTCCACTTCTATTGAACGTTCCACTACTCAAATCAAGACCAACCGTGCTCCAATCCAATCACTAACCAGAGAAGGAAATTAAAACCATAAATTTAATCTCCTTACATCTCTATTTTTCGGTCGACCCAACCTATCAATTAGAACACAACCAGCCATCATCTTACGAGCAATTACCATCTTCTTCTTTCATGGGTTTACAACACATTATGGGTAGCAACAACAACATCCCCCATACCAATTTCATCTTCCCCTTCACCTAACATAGCAGCAGAGACTTTGATTTTTTTTTTTTTTTTTTTTTCACTCTTCACGTCTCCGTCTTCCCTCATCCCCTGTCATAGAGCACTAGCAATAATTGTTCGGCTCCTCCCCTTTGTTCAATAGCAGAGGCAGCAGCAATGCCCTGATTCCCATGTCCAAATAGCTTCTTCATTTCAACCCGGGCTTCCAGATCACATTCCGGCTTCCCTTCACGGTTCTGCAACACCTATCTGGAGTAGCACTGGCTGCAGATTGCAATGGCAGCAACAGCTGCAATGATGGGAGCAGCAGCTGCACCCTTGCTCTTCATTCCTTTGCTCATGCAACGACCACCACCATCATGCAGCCCCTCCGTTTTTCTTCCTCTTTTCATCCTATAGCAGCAACAAAACTCAATCGTGCCTTCATTTTATTGTTTCCTCGTTCTTACTAATCGTCCAAAAGCAGAGTACAGCGCACAGCAATAGTGTTGGTTCTTCTTCTTCATTTCACGCACGGTGTCCTTCTCTTTCATTTCCAGCTCCTTCTTGCTCGTCATTCTTCTCCAGTCGATCAGTTCGGCGTCCAGCACAGCAGAAAAATTCTGCTTCTTCCTCTGTTCCTGCAAACACCCCCACAGCAGCAGTAACAGAGCCGTTGCTCTGTTCCATTTCTTCGCACCCATGCAACTTCCGTCTTTCCTCATCTTCAAAACATAGCAGTAGCCGTAGACGTTCGTCCAACCAGCTTCCATGCCCTGTTCGTGCAACATCACGAATTAGCAGCAATACCACTGCCACCTTCATTTTTCCTCCTTCGTCTAGCAGTGGTAACGGCAACCAGCCATAGCTGGTTTCATTCTTCTTCTTCTGCATGCTCAACCACAGCAGCACGGCTTCATTTCCGGGTCTTCAGCAACCACAGCTGCCCAATCTCCTTTCAGTGCACTATTTCTTCTCCGTTCGGCAGCAGAGCAGCGACAACGTCTATAGCCTGCAGCCCCTTCTTCAATTTCTTTTCTCTGTTCCATAGTGAAGACAGCGGCATCACGCAGCAACAGAGTATTGCTGCCCTGCCTCCTCCTTTCCTTTGTCCTCTCCTTCTCTGTTTGTGCTTCACTTCACCAACCACACACACCAGCAAGCCACCGAAATGGCTTCTTCTTCACTCTACTCTGATCTGGATGGTTCGACACTCCCCTTGGCGCTCTTCCTTGATACGCTTCTTTCCACACTTCATGTTATTTTCCACACACACCACCCAGATTTCTACATGTTACATATGCCTAAGCTTTATTTTATAAATTTGTCTAATTTATTTTCATTTTTTCTAATCATATAAGTGGGTGTATATATCTATATGAATCCTTATGATAGATTTATAATGATATATATTTTTATCTCTTTTCTATGTACATATATATCTGTATATGCGTGTGTGTGTTACCATCCAAATTAATGTATGAACCTTATGATAAATGTATATATGTTACCATATTGTTATTTTTATTGTTATTAATTCAATTTTTTTTTCTACACTCATCATAATAAACATCAACTAAGTATTTCAGCTATTTATATATATCTATAAAACATGAAATAAAATTTTACCATATTATTATTATTATTATTATTTTTTTTTTGATCAAATGCTATATTTCCTTTTTGCATCACTCGCGCCTTCACACGAGTGCGAGTGAGTTATGCAATGATTTATTTACTCCTAAGCATAGTCTACATCTATTTTAGATTGTACATATTTTTAATTCATTTATTATTATTCATCTCCTGTTCACTCACGACGTGGCACGATCATGAAGTTACGGGGTGTTACAGTCTTACAGATATCTATACCGATGACAATATCAACGAAGCACAACATTGCAACGTTAATGATAGTTGAAGATTTAGCATCATATCTGGGAACATTAATGATAGTTTTGGCGGATACACCAACAAGATTGCAAGATTGGGATCCAATGCTAGTGCATCAGTTAGCAATCATGGGGGGCAACTTTGCAACAAGGATTGGAAGGTTTTTGGCTAGGAATCAATTGGATTTGTGTCAATCTCATATTTTCCGGATATTCATACCAATATCAGTGAGCAACTTGATTCGATGGAGTTTAGTAGTGGATCTTTGCGGGCATGGTATGAAAATTAGCAAAATTTCAATGAAATTAGTTGAATTAATTAATTAATTTAAACAATCAAAGTGAAGTTTTCTTGTAATTGTAAACTTACGAAATTTTGTTAAAATATTTGAAAAAGTGGTGAAGTTCACCTAAAATAGAAGTTTTGATAATTTTTGCAAAAAAAAAAAAAAGTGTAAAAGCCGTAAAAAAAAGGCTTTTTTTTTAAAATTTTTATGAAAGAATCTACGTGGTGAATAAAAATTCTCTCTATAATCATAGAGGTGAGATATGTGTAACTGCTGAGTGACTATTCAACAGAAAGAATGATGAGTGATTATCCAAGAGAAAGAAAAAAGAGTTGTAGCGTATAGCAGAGACAATAGAGAGAAGAAAGAGATGAGAAAACTAAGCTAAGAGCATAAGAGGTGAGGCATTGAGAGAAGAATGATTAACAAGAGCCATCTACTATAACTGTTAGAGAAGATTGAATATACTTGCGGTTATAGCGAGTAGCGAGCCAATGATTAATCGAGCTAGAGTTTATGTTTACACGATTATTAAGGTTTGAGAATATGTTTCTTTTTTTTTTTTTAATAACAGTTTTAAGTTAATATGTATAATGTGCATCAAACATTGTTATTGCTAACATACATATTCAAAATTATTATATGTATACTTTTATATGTAAATTGTATTTATTTATATTTGTTTTTATTAATTTTAATAGAAATTGTGCATATTTTAGCATTTGCATAATATTTTTATGAACTTTTTTAAGTTGACAAACTTTTGTAAAAATTCTTTCGAATTTCTCAAACTCTTCAAATTAGTTCTACTTTTCAAATGTTGAAGTTTGGGATGAAGTTGAATTTTTGTTCCTTATTTTTGGGTGATGTACTTTTGCTTCTTGGAGTAATGGTTCATCAATTACAAAAGAACCTTTCAAAGAAAGTACAGTCACCCTCAACGAGATCGAGAATAGTTGCAAACCACACATTGGGATTTACATTAGCATGGAAGAAGGAAGAGATGATCATGGAGTGTTGTGGCTGATGTCATCTTCATGGCTATTTTTGCATGCTTTGGAAAACAAAGGAGGGTGGACCTTTGAGGGCTGCTTTCTCTCCCAAGTAGAAGCAAAGCAAAGGAGATGGAAGAAATGGCATTGATGATTTTGAGATCTGGGATTTAGTCTACTCTACGCAAAGGCGGACGAGCCTTCTTTATACCCCTATTTGCTAATTCGAAACAAGTAGTTCCCTTGGGGTCTGTATGGCCTTTTTGGAAGAAGGTAGACCATTAACCTTATTTTTTTGAATTAATGATCCGGATGACCATTAATTCTAGTGGTTGACGACTTGCTTTCCAGTAGTTGCTTCTTTATCTTATTAGTTGTCTGTTTCTTCCTAGGAATGTGGATAAATGGTTTTGGAACATGTTCTCACCATTTATTACTAAAAAAAAAAGTGTTCTTTAAAACTTGGGAGAAGGTTGTGTTTGGCAGGAGAGTGACAATAGATGCTAACTATGGTTAGTTGGTAATACTTAGGTTTGGTGGTAAGTTGGATATAAATATTGTTGAGTGGTTGTATGAATATGTGAAGCAATTATTTGGTGAGTTGTATATTGGAAAGTATAGCCCTCTCAAATTGGCTAGTTGTCTTATTAAATTGAACTCTTAATGCAATTTGATTTCCAATTTTGGTTCTTATTAGGATGCCAAGGGCTCGAATATGAAAGTCTCTCCAATGTTGCATGTGTGGTATGCAACCTTATAGCCATGTGGTGAGACTATTCCAGATTTGAAACTTGTTACAATGAAACAACTTCAATTGCCATGCCATGGCCTGCTTTTCTATAATTAACATTAACATCTTTTACCAAAAACAAATAGTATCAATTTCTTATCCAAATGACAACAACAACAATAATAAGTTAATAGCAACATCAATATTAGAAATAAAATTCACTACAGTAATAACAATTACCATAAAAATAACAATAACCATATTTGTTGTAGTAGTAATGTTGGTAATACCCATATTGAACACTTTTTTTTTTAAGTTGCAAATTTAGATTTATAGTTAAGAAAAATAAAATTCAAGTGTAACACCTAAACATGCACGGTTTGGTGCTTTGATGATACCTATCTTCTTTAACCCAACCATTAGTTAGCCTATTTGCTTCAAGGGATCTTTTTTTTTTTGTTTTTTCCTTCCCTTATACTTTATTCTGACCTAATGGCATCACTTATCTTTTAATGGATCCAATTTTCCAACAAGCTGACTGTAGTTAGATTGAGGCATGATGCACTTTTGAGTTATTGGAAGAACCCAAGTTTGGATTTAATCCCAGAATGAATAGAATAATTTGCCCAAGTTTTGTCATTTCCAGTTTGTGTCAGCTTTTCCAGGTGAACTTTTACAGATACTGATGTCAAAACTGCTTATAAATCATGATTTATACTCATTGTTTTCCTTTTAGGCAAAAAATGTATATTAAGCTTATGCTTCCTTCATTGAAATTGTTGGATTTGCTTCACCTGAAATCATAACTGAACTTATAGTTATGCTTGCAGTTGTTGAAGCTTTTCTAGAAAGTGTCTAATTGCTTACTCAACCCTCAAAGTATAGTGGTACATTCCTCAAACCCTAAACACTGGTTTAGGGTTCAGGGTTTTAAACACTGGTTATCGTATTCTCACTTTTTTTTTTTTTTGGTGTTTTTGTCAAGCTCTTTCTTTAGCTTGCTCAATTATAATGTGAAACCCCCTATTCACTACCAGATTCTGATGGTATACATTTCCATCTGCAGGGCTGTTCTTGGTGGCTCAACAGAGAATGATCAGAGTTCCCTTATTTCTAGAGACTCAATGGTCTTAATATTTGAAGAACTGCTAAAAAAGTTTCTCTTACTTCTTGTGGGATCTCCTTTTACTTGGGCAAGGGACATATTCTCTTTAATTTTGGGCACTGAATTGAATGGTTCATCACTGACTGATGAATCATATTTTGACATACTTGATGCAGCCAAATTTTCCTTTATAGTTCTAGAAGGTAGTTTCTTTTGCTTAAAAAAATTAGAGGAAGGTGAACTGGTTCCTTGTATTTTAGCTTCCATATTTGTGATTGACTGGGAGTGTAGAATGGCATCTCAGGTTGTAGATGAGAGTGTATTTGATGATGAATATCAGACTAGGCTTAGCACTAAGTCAGGTTTTGGTGAATCAGTTCATGCTTTCCGGTTTAAAATATGTTCTGATTTCAAAAGGACAGTTGTCAAATGTGTGCTGAAGAAGTTGGAAAATGTTTTGATTCAGACTATCAGATTTACCATTTTTGAGACTGGTATTTTCGACACAGATAAAGTTCCGCTGTTGTGCAGTCAGTGGACACTGGAAGTCCTTGACTTTGTGGATTACAACCATGATGAAGAGCAAACTCTGCTGGACCACCTGTTGGATGAAGGCAAAAATTGGTCATTGTTTGCAGTTCCAGCTCTGAGAGATGGAACAAGATCAGTGGTACTAAAAGCTGGAAGCACATTTACTGATACTCAGGCAAGTGAATCTATCCTTTATTTCTCGTGCTTGAACATCAAATTTTACTCAATTTTCAAATTGATGTCTAGAGTAGGGAGGATTACCAAGTACAGAAAGTGGCTATTCCCCTAGCATATGGTGATACATTGACTATGGGCATCCTAACCTTCAAAAGATGTTACTCCTACGTGGAGGTTTTGAGGTTCTCAATGATCCTTTTAACCAAGTTGTCCAGGAGAAATCAGGTGTCAACAACTTCCTTAGGCAGCTGTGGCTATTGTTCATGTTATTAGTGTTTCTTCTAGTTTGAATCTCTCTAGCTATATTCATTGATTTAGCTGAGTTTTAGACGCAAAAGAAACCTGGTGGGTTCATAGCTGTAGGCAGATGTCAAGATTTTTGCAAGTGCTGCCATTAGTTGCATGTTACTTAAAAATCTGCAAGTACTTCCAAGCCTCACTTTATTTCATATAATTTTCTCTTTGCTTAGCATCAGTTACCTCAATGCAAGTTCATTACGCCTTGAATTAGTTTAGACTCTAAATGATCTTTCTACCACATATGTGGCATAGTCTCCTACTTGATATTTGATGCATGGAAGTTCTGAATGCTGTTCTTCCAATATGATTTTTGCATAGTAAGATTGATCATTATAATGTTCATTGGGTACAGGCATTCAGGCATCAGCAGTTCATTGCCTTTGTTGGTGAGCTTATTCTGCGGCTTGGATTCAATCATGTTATTGCTGGTTCATCTTCAAGAGCAACTCTGCCTCTGGTACTTGAAGCAGAAGATGGGCTGATTCCCATGCATTCTTATTCTAGAGAATGGCTTGCTTTGGAAGTTCTATGCACATGGAGATGGAAAGTCGGCAGTGCTGTTGGCTCTTTTTTACCTTTACTAAGTGAATTTACTAGGGATGGAAAATCTCCTGAGGAAAGCCTGATAGATTCTATTGTCAGTATTTTACTTGATGGTGCTCTTGTCTGTGGAGCCCAAGATGAACACTGTTTTTTTGATGTGTGGACTGTTACATATGATGTGATCGAAAGCATTCAAAACCCATTCTTGAGAGCTCTTGTGGCCTTGTTTTTTACTATATTTGTCAAAGACAAAGTATGGGGAAAGGATAGGGCTGCAATTATTTTTGAACATCTTGCAGATAAACTTTTTGTTGGTACTGTAGTCAATAGAAACTGTTTGAGTATCCTTCCTTTTGTCATGGGTGTTCTTATTCAACAGTTACGTAGTACAAGTGACATCTCCTGCAAAGCCAGTAAAGATACTGCACTTGATTCTGATAGAGAAAACCAGATACATGCGATCTTTGAGAATTGGCTTCAAAGAGCTCTTCTGTTACCCCCTTTATTCGCCTGGCAAGCAGGACAAGGTGAAAGATGATCTCGTATTATTTTATTTTATCTTTTTCTTAATCATTTCTTATTTTTTCAAAGTATTGCTTGAAATAGCCTTGCGTAAGGAAGAGCTAGAAAGAATTGTGTTGGTTTCAATTGTAGATTAAGTCACTGAAGCCACGAGGAAAAGCATAACTCGAGGGACTCACAAATAAACGAGTTAAATAATATTTGGGTTCAAAAACTAAGAGCTAACTTGACCCTTCCTTGGATGCTAACTACTTTTTTCCTTGTTGTTTGCCAAAACTAGTGGGTAGGCAAAATGCATTAGTTGAAATACTGTTGGAAAGAAACGGGTTAAATAATGTTTGGGTTCAAAAATGAAGAGCTGGCTTAACCTTTCCTAGGATGCTATTAATTATTTTTCTTCTTTTTAACCAAATAGGATGCAGGCACAATGCTTCTAAGTCCTTTGCACCAAACTAAAAACAGGATTAGCCAATGTGCATATCGCTGATGGAGCTGATGTTTTCCATATATGATAATCATTGTTTCACCGAACAAATTCCGTGCAAAGTTTTTGTCAACTTGAGTTCTTCCAACCTGGTTTCTTCTTATCCTTAAGTTCCAAGAACTGTTTACTACATTTCAAGGTCACTTACAAGCTGAACTTCGGAAACTGTGTATTCTGCGAATCTCTAGGAACTTTTCATCATTGTGATACAGGTCCAAGCAGACCACTCCTCATTGTCCGTTCAATTCCCCAGGGTCAGTCATCCTCATCCCAAATGACCTTCTCGATAAATGTAACCATCTTATTTCATTTGTTTTGGACATCCATAGCTCTTTAATCAAGATATGAATTAGCAGGGTCTCTCATACTGTGGTTGAGTGTTGCATTGCTTGAACCTCCAGGACAAATATTTGGACATGCATTAAATCGTCCATGAAGAGACGTGATTGACTCTGTCCTGGAGGTTCAAGCAATACGACACAAAACCTCGGTATGGGAGAGCTAGATTCATTGACTATAGGATGATAGTAGCAACCTTGGCAATCAATGTTTAACCAAATTTTTTCCTTCTTTGTTTATGATACCAAATATGACACCTCTTCATTTGGATTTGAACTTTTAGAGTGAGATTAGGATGTAAGGGTGCTACTGTAAAGATTTTGGTTAAAATGCGTACACCATGAAATTTTGGATAACATTTGAATAAACTTCTCTAGCACAATATCAGAAAACTTCTGTTTTTAAGTTTTATTTTAAGAAACAAAGACAACCACAAATTATTGTTTTCTTGTTTCCTTCAGAAATGTCAATGTTGTATAAATATATATATATATAAAGTAAAAACAGCTTTTTGAAATTCTGAAAACCAAGTTAACAAAATACCTTTTCAAGAATCATTATTTTCACAAATAGAAAACAATTACTGATCCTAAACCTAGCCTAAAGCTTTTTTTTGAGAAGGTCAAAAAGGAAGGCCTCAAACCTTGTTAGAAAAGAGTTTTCTTGCTGAATTGGACAATATAAGTAAATTATCACTAGAGATCTTCTTCATTTTCTGCCTGATATGTGTCATCTTGACATGGTTTTGTTGGTTATACCTTCCTGTCTTATTGCAGATGTGGAAGAATGGGTTGAAGTGGTTGTATCTTGTTACCCTTTAGATGAAACTGGAGGAACAGGAGCATTGGATGGTTCCTTGAGAAGTAGTATCAGTCAGTTGGAGAAAACCTTATTGTTAGAATTATTTCGTAAACAAAAGCCTGATGGTTGGGCCACTGCAGAATTTCATCAGTCACCTAAAGAACAATTAACACTATCAAAGCTGATAGCCATTTCTGTTGGTTATTGCTGGAGGAATTTCAATGAAGATGATTGGTTCTACGTGTTGGTTCAGTTGCAAGAAAGGGCTGAATCAGTGGTATTAGTGATGGAGGAACTAGTTGAGAACATAGAGGAAGTAAAAATGAGCACATCTACTTTTAGTTACTTGGAAATTCTTGTGCTGAAGTTTGAGCAAGTAGTTCAGATTCTTGACTCCTCTGTTATTAATACTGCAAGGAATGCCCTTTATACATTCTCACTATTTTGCAATATTGTTAAGTTCCTTTCACTGGAAGAGGCTGAGACCTTGAGCTTCTCAGAAACAGGAAAATGGAAACATGCTATTGATCAGATATTTGGAAGAGTTTTGCGCATATTCTTTGCAACTGGTGCAGCCGAGGCCATTGCAAGTTCCTGTTGTCAAGAGGCTTCATCCATTGTTGCTTCATCTCGGCTCATGCATTCTGATTTCTGGGAGTTAGTTGCATCTAGTGTTATAAATTGCCCACAGCATGTTATAAGTGCTGGAGTACAGTCAATGGAGCTTTGGGGCCTGAGCAAAGGGCCTATTAGCTCTCTCTATGCAGTCCTTTTTTCATCAAAGCCTATTTCCTCTTTGCAGTATGCTGCTTATGTTACACTGTCAAGAGAAACTGTTTCACCTTCATCTATCACAACAGATAGTGTTTATCGTTTCTTGGATGGTGATAATGCAACTGATTTGGAATCTGGCCAGTCACCTATTTCTAGCTTACCTTTGGAAGAAACTATACGTTTGAGAAATGAAATTTCTTATATGATTGAGAGATCACCTTCCGAGCTTCTTGAAATGGATTTGCTGGCACCAGAGCGGGTAATTTACTGCAACTGGAAAGATTTTACAATACTTTTAGAGTCATGTTTTTCTACTTAGTTTATTAAAACTCGTGACTTCTGACCTTTGGATGTTTATATCATTATACAAGTATGGGAAAGGGTTTCTAGTGGAGTTTCTATATGAAGTGTGAGCTAAGGGATGGTACTTAATTTTTTTAGCTTATCCCTCATAAATTTGTTCGCATACTTTTGGATGATTTGTCATATTAAATGTTTTGACTCTATGGATGCCACCTGCCTTTAATTAGAAGTTTGAGTTCATTTTGTTGATCAGATCTACTTGCTCCCTTGTAAAATTTTTTGTGTTTACCTTTCTCATGATAATTGGAAAATAATGAGTGTGTGTCAACGATGCCAAGACTTGTAAATTGAAGCAATGAATATCAAGAGAAATCATAAATGGATGAACATTGATGTAGGAGATAGATGTTGGTGCAACTTATTATTGCATTAACCCTTTGTTCTGTTTACAAACATCCAACGTTACATGGATAAAGAACAGCATTTTGTATGCAATGTAAGACTTGCTTAGATGACTTGAGAATTTGTGTTCTAATCTTCAGGTAAATGTTTTTGTTGCTTGGGCTCTGTTGCTGTCCCATATTCAATCTTTAGAGCCAACATCAATGAGAAGACAGAAGCTGATTCAGTATATGCTAGAGTCAGCAAATTCAACGATATTAGATTGTATATTCCAGCATATTCCATTGAAATCTGGTGCAATACATGGTTCAAAGAAAAAAGATGTGGAGCTTCCAACAGAATTGTCTCAGGCTGCTAATGCAGCAAAAGTTGCTATCACGACGAGCTCTATATCATTTTTTATCAAGTCAGTTTGGCCTGTTGAAAGAGAAACAATGGCATCATTTGCTGGCGCACTATATGGTTTAATGCTATGTGTTCTTCCTGCTTACGTCCGTGATTGGTTTACTAGCTTACGTGACCGTTCCACATCATCTGCCATCGAGTCTTTCACAAAAGCATGGTGCAGTCCGTCTCTGCTTAAAGATGAATTAACCCAGGTGAGTTTTTTACTTGATAATGAGGAATTTAAAATCTGAAGGTGTAATGAATTTGTAATATGTGGTTGTTTGCATGGAAAGCTGAGTGGTATCATTCAAAGGGTTGATGGATCTACATGTTTACAATTGTGTGCAATTCAGATGATCTCTTATATGCTTTAGAAGTCCTTTCCTTGAGAAAGGCCTCAGCATGAGTAATGCGTGGTTCTGAGGATGTTAATTATGTTGATAAGATCTATTAATTCATATCATCTGCATGTAATTGAACCAAAATTTTCACTTTGATAGCAGACACTAGCATCATAGTTGCATCAATGATTTCATTCTTTACTTGAACTGAGCCTCTTCTAAGTATAAACCTTGTCCTACATGACAACCTTAGGAGATGACAACTTCAGATTTTTGGGAGGGGGATATGGGTTGACTTAATTTCTAAAAAGTTCTATTCTGTATCTAGCTTTGGAATTGATTTGGGTCATTGCAGATTGAAATGGCACCTGTTAAAGATGAGAACTTTTCAGTTAGTGTAAGCAAATCAGCCTTTGAGGTTGTTGCTACTTATAAAATGGAGGAGACTGGGATGGATTTGGTTATTAGCCTTCCTGCATCTTACCCATTGCGACCTGTGGATATTCACTGTGCAAGGAGTCTTGGAATCAGTGATATGAAGCAGAGAAAATGGTTGATGTCTATGCTTGCATTTGTTCGTAATCAGGTATGACCTATTGCTAAGTTATGGTGTTCACCAGTTGTGCTACTATCTTCTGTAATTTCATTAAAGTGACAACATTTCCGACTCTTTCAATTTGGGTTTTAACCTACTTATTTTTCTCTGTGCCAAATAATACTCATGCAAATACATATTTCATAATTGTTAATTCTATGAACTTAAATCCTTAGTGTCAACTCACAACTAAACTAACCTTTTCCCGAATTCCAAATAATTGAATCTCTTAATCATTTTCATCAAACATAAAAAATGATTTCTCAGTTCATATACTAGTTTAACCCAAAATCAATATAATTTATTTTTTGGGGACTCAAATGACTGGGTTCATTTGTTTTATTAACACCATGCAATGCTGTCGCAAATTTTATATTTGGTCTTTCATTTGCATTTGCAATCTGAATCCAACTGGCCCTATTGTGCAACTTGACTGTTTAACTTCTAACCTCGCACCATTTGTAATGGCCACGTGATGGTCCATGCTGCTGCTTTTTAGGTGAAAGTTGTTGACTTTGGATCGCTGTGATCTCAAAGTAGTTTAATTGTGCTTGTTCAAGTGGTTAATTTGCTTTTCTTTTCATTTGTGGAATGCAGAATGGAGCCTTGGCAGAAGCTATACGGACATGGAAAAGAAACTTTGATAAGGAGTTCCAAGGTGTAGAGGAGTGCCCCATCTGTTACAGCTTCATCCATACTGCAAACAACAGCCTACCTCGACTTGCTTGCAAGACCTGCAAGCACAAGTTCCATTCAGCTTGCCTGTACAAGTGGTTCTCCACCTCCCACAAATCGACATGCCCTTTGTGCCAGTCACCATTTTGATCAGACCATAAGAATATTTATCTTACGGGAAGTATTTAATTCAGTTTAATATTTTTGGCCAGGAAGAAGCAGAAGTCGATAATTGAAGCATGCTTGGAGAGAGTAAATATGAGCAGATTGTCTTGGATTGGCGAAGGGGAGGTAATTTCCTCTTCTTCTTTTTTTCTCTTTCGTAGGGCTCGCCCTCGAGCCCTGAGCAGGTTGGCTCGGCCTTTCCCTGTTCTGTTTCCGACGCGCGAAAGAAGTTTTTTCATTCTTAAAGTTCTGGTATACCATGAATGTGTATATATATGTAGTCTGTGAAAGTGAAGTTGTATTCTAGAAGCGTTCAAATAACGTGTGACTAAAGAAAAACTTTCTGGGAATGTAGCCAGATTTTTGAAACTGTATCTAAATTAGTTTCCTTAGGAGGCCATCCTCCAATTTTAACTTCATATTTGATTTAATTTAAAAAATTTTCAAGACGGAACAATAGTTTTTTTTCTTAATTTATTTATTTTATTTTTTATTTTAAAAATATTCTTAAAATATTTTCATCTCATTTTGATTTTTCTGCTATTCTTTTAAAAAATATATTTTTATGTGCACATCTTATTTTATATAATAATTAATAAATAAATAAATAATAAACATTCCAGTATAAGACTTAAATAAATAACTAATAATATAATAATTAATTAATAACTGGAAAGAATTTAAAAAATTAAAATCTTAATTCATGTTAATTGTAAAAATAGTAAAAAAAAAGAACTCAATTAAATTATATTAATATAATTAAAAATTATTATAACCATATTGAAAATTATTAGTTAAAAAACAAAGTAAACCAAAAAAAAGCAGAAAAAAAAAATTAAACAAAAAAATTAATGCAATTTTAAGATGTCATAAATGGGCAATCAGAGATTTTCTAGTATTATTTGTTTTGGATTTGAACCAGGACTTAGCGTTTGAAAGGAGGTGTTTCGCATCTGGTTGGCAAAGCAAACACGGTTGGGATAGTTCATCCCCATAGAAGCTTCTGTATTAATATAATATTTCTATGTTTCTCTTCAAAATAAAAATTAAAAAGAGAGAAGAAAAGAAAAGAATATTTTTGAAAAAGCAATAAAGAATGCAAATTATGGTGCTAGTAATTGCTAGGACAAGCTAGAAAATGCTTGCCAAACCTAAGAACTGCCTATCAATTTGATTACATTAGAGGAGATGGCAAAAATGCTTGCCAAACCAGCCAGGAAAATCATAAGCAAGGCCAAGATCTTGTCAGTTCTTGTTGATACTCCATGGACATCCCTCAGAGCAATGGCGCCCGGGAAGATGAAGGTGAGACAGACAGCTGAAGTTGATCCAACGAACTGAAACGAGTACCAAATATTTGGTATCACTATCGCTGCTGCATAGATAAGACCCATGAGGGCAAAAGTTAGCAACACGAATCTGGTGGTATGGGAAGTCAATGAAGGCCACTTGGGGAAGAGAAGTTCGTCGATATTGGATCTCAGCGAGAAGTTGAGAAGAGGAAACACCAGCATTACGTGGAAGACGTAACTCAATCGGACAGTGTTGTTAAGCAATGATCCAGATGTCGAACCAACGTTCTGATCGAAGTTGGCAAGTACATCAGCCATGGTCGATTCCCCAAAAAGCAAGTAGCCAAACAAACCAACAGCACAGTATATGGCAGCGCACAGTACAAGCGATATCCGGACAGCATACATCATTTCAGAAGGCTTCTTTAGTTCCGATTCAATTGGGTGAACTGCTCGCATTTTCAGGAGAACATCATCAGCAATTTGTACTGTATGAAGAAATGAATTAGTGGTGTTTTACGTAATAATGATGTAGTGGTTACCATTGAAATGGAATGTGAAAGCTGTAACTATGACGGGAACGGCAGTGAAGAGCTCTAAGAATGAGGTTTGGTCGGACAAATCTGGTATCAGTTTTGGTCTCTCTGTCTTGCCTCGTAAAATAGCAATTATGGCCATACCGGAGCTTATAGCTACAAACACCACGGCAAGGAAAACCGATATGGCTGAGGTAAATCTCAGGGAGTCTGCAACACCACGCATGTAAGATAATCAGTTTAGTATAAGAAAATTTTAGACCACATTTGTGAGGTGTTCACTGACCAACGCGCTTTAGCAATACAAGGGGAAGCATGACAATGATGAGGGTAAAAAGGAGGGAGAAAGGCCTTGAATTCCACCAATGGATGCCGAACCATTGTTCCAAAATTCCTGGGTGAACAGTTTCACCCGATTGGCTCCCTGATAACACGTCACCTGCTCAATCCCATCACAGAATCAAACCTTAGTAGTTGTTCTAGGTGAACAGCGCATAGAAATCCTGCATTCTGGAGGAAAATAAATCGAGGAAAGTTTTTCAAGTTATTTGAAAAATAAGTGGACCTGAACCATATTTGCAATTTATTTACATTAGCACAAATAATATGATATTGAATGGGATTAATATCATTAATAACAATATCTAGGATCTCAAATCGATTTATTATTTAGACAGATTGAAATAGTACAACATAAAAAGATTTTTTTTATCCATATAAAGTATAAAATGGAATTCCTAATTAGTTTAAATTCAAGTAAAGTGGAAAAAGGTTAAGATTTTTTATGTTTATCACTTAATTAAAGTTTTGAGCTTTAAGCAGTGTGATTAACTAAGTTACTAAAGTCTTGAGATTATATCCAAATAATTCAAGCTACCTTCCAGATAATGCGCTATATGGTATTTTAAACGCCCAATAATTCTAAATTGGAAGGAAATAAACGTGAAATAATTTTAATTAAAGAAAATATTAAATTAATTACTACAATTATTGCGATGCCCAAAATATTAAATAAACAAGGTACATATTTGAAGGGTATGTATGCTTAAGTGTCCAATAATTGAGAAAAGAATTAAAACAAAGCAAGATTTTGATAAGCTTCAATGACTGAGCAAAGTCGACGGACAAACCTTCCGTGGGATCCTCTCTGATGCGCATCCCATTAGAGACTCATTTACATACTTTTAAAGGAATGAAATTGCGACAACACTACATCTAAATGTATATATAGTCGACCGTAGTTTTATGACAAAAATCCGCATTATATACCTAAATAATACCTGAATTATATTTTCTCGTATCAATATTATATTTTTTGGCTCAGAATTAATACAATTTATTTATCCTAGTGAGATCTGTTTATTAATTTGGAACACAAGATTCACTTGGCTTCCGGATCTCAAGAAAATTGCTAAAGCGACGTTAATGGTTCACTCAATCATCTCTCCAATTATGCACAAATGTATAGTTGAAAAAAAAAAAAAAAAAAAACAAACAAACAAACAAAGATGTAGCAGTAGCACTACACGTGACAGAAACATTAGGAGAGAGCTCATATTAAGATCAATGTTCCTGAAGGTTCTCAAATTCATTACAGAGATCATCATTCAAAATGACAAATTAAACGAGGCGCATCGAAGTAAGAAACTCACCGATTATAATCAGAAACATGATCAAAGTGCCTAGATTTGTGAGCATGACGGCGAGCTGCAGCAACAGAGATCCAATCCTGCCGAAGGACTCTCCCATGACTCCGGCATACGTCTCCGATGTACCGGCTCTCGTATGCTTCAGGAGAAAATCAACCGAGACGCACGACAAGACAGCGATGATCAATATCAGAGTAATTGCCGGAAACACTCCTAAGACCTTAAGTGTCGCCGGTATCGACATGATTCCGGCTCCGATTATGCTCGTTGATACGTTGAACGCCGCACTTGTAACCGACGCAGTTCTTGAGTTAACAGTGTTCTCCGACTGCCGCCGGCTCTCCGGAAGCAATGGCTTGAAAACTCCGGCTTCTTTCGCCGCCATCACCATAGTCATGATCTTAGCTTAGCTTTTGATTTACAGAGAAGATGAAAGTAGTACGTCCTCGACGCTAATATAGATAAGCTGGTTTGGTTCGAACGAGGTGTATTTACCACAATGACCTCCATGAATTTTCAACTATTGCCAACCGCCCTTGCCTTCCCCAATTCCCATGGCATCTATTCACCATGAATCTGATCCACTTATTATAATTTTAGTATCTTTTTAACTAGTATTTATCTTTTTTTCTACCAAATTCTTTTTTTTTCATATTTTTAGGGGAATTAAATTAGAGAATGAATCAATAATTTAAAAAATAAAATAATTAAATAATCAGATGTAATGACAATTAAAATGGTCAAGTTATTATTTATTTTTATATTATAATAATTAATTCCTAAAGTATATTTTTGAAGTATTTACATGGAAAAATACTTCACCTTTATTAAAAGGTTTTTTGTAATACAGAATATTGATACATTAATTGTTGTATAAATTGGTAAAACGCCAGGCTGCATAACATAGATAATTTTCAAAAAGAAATAAATAAATAAAAATGAAGAGGGCGGAAGGGTAATTTTGGAAAGTGAAGCTTGATAGTTGACTGAGAGAGAGTTTCCTAGAGTGACGTGTTCATAGGATGCGACGGAACGGATGGAAAAGAATGACGCATGTAGACGGAAAGCAGGTTAGGTTCCATCCTTAATTTTAATTCAGAAAGGGCGTGCCGGTGGGACTTTCGTCGTTGATTCAATGAATCATTCCCGTTGCACATGCCAGCCCTTTCCTTCTGT
The DNA here is from genome assembly GCA_030144865.1 of Tinospora cordifolia. NCBI lineage: Eukaryota > Viridiplantae > Streptophyta > Magnoliopsida > Ranunculales > Menispermaceae > Tinospora > Tinospora cordifolia. The sequence goes on along the minus strand of JAJIYU010002823.1, from coordinate 1,896 downwards.
GGGTACAATGATTGGAAAAAGAGCACTCAGCAGGTGATACCCGTGGTTTTTGTGTGTAAATATCTACGTGTACATATGTATGAAGTTGTCTATTTTTAATAATTTGGCAAGTTTATCACATGATAAGTTTGTCGACATAGCGTTGGCAAATATTTTAAACTTCAAGTATTTCTCCATTTGAAAAAAAATTAAGTAAATAAGTAAAGAGCAGATGATGAGCATGCAATATATTTTAATGAATGAAAGTGTTCTATTTCTTATTGATTAAAATAAAATAAAGTATTATTGGGAAGGCTTTGTATGAAGGAGAAAGTTAAATTCTCAATTAAAAAATATTTTGTAATATTTTTTGTCCCCTTTTAATAGAACATTTATCTTCTGACCAAAAAAAAAAAAAAAAAAGAATTGATGATAAAAAAATTGAGAATTTATCAAAAGAAGTAAGCTTAAATTGACTAACTGGGAACTTTGATAATAAAACCAAGTGTGAAAAGCTCCTTCGCAAAAATGCAAGATCACAATGCATTTAAAATAAATGGATAATAGGGTGAGGCTAGTCTTTTTGTGAAAATACAAAAATACACAAATAGTGTTTGCTTTTGGGGTTACACTTCATTTTAAAAATATGAAAACTGTTAATTTTAACTACGAGGACAATATGACTTTAGATGAAAAAAAATATATATTTATAAATGAATAAATACATGTTGTAAATTTTAAGATATATAATAAATAATTTAACACCGGTGCAAAGTTTGACTGAGTGAACGAGACTCAATGTCTTTTAACTAGATGTCTCGAGTTTGAGTTCTAAGTGTAAAAAAAAATATCATTAAAAACTTTGTCCTATTTATAATTTTACAGTAACTTGAATAGTGAATAGTCTGCAAGTTTTATCTCATACCACATATGACTTTTTATATTATTTAAAGATAAATGAATCATTTAAATTAAAAAAAAAATGCTAATTTCACTGTTCTAGCTGCTATTTTTATACAAGTGGGAAACTTATAATCATTATATCATTTGTTGTACATTTTTCAACATGTTGAGGCCTTATACTTGTCTATATATATAACTAGTGAATAATATTTATTATATGTTGAATTAAAATATTATTTAACTGAATTGTAATCAAATTATTTTTTTAAACTGATCTCAGTTTAAAAATCTAAAATGTGAGGTGTATTTAGCACAAAGAATAAAAAAGTTTAAAAATAGATATGTAAATTACTAAGATATCCTTCTCTCACGAATGTAAAAAACAACTGTTAAAGTTTTGAAAAGGACAATTATGAGATTGGCATAAAATGGCGTAAAAAGTATCCTAATAGATATGTATTCAAATATAGAGAGTGTGTTGAGCTTCCATCTATGCCGGAGAATATTCGAATATGTAATTGTAAGAAGAATGATGTATACGATGTTGGAAGTGTACATAATGTGGGTGTTTCCCAACTAACCAAAAGAAGGATTTCATCTTTAAAATTGTCCTCTTTCTGATTGCACAAGTCACCCATAAAAGTGAAACTATATATTCTTCTAGCTTTTGCTTTCAAACTTGTTTTTGGGCTTGTTACAATTAAGGATCACAAACGATGATAGTTGCACTAAATGTTTAAGAGCCTCGAGATCAATCAACCATCCATTTTCTCCACTAAAAACAATTATCAATCAACCTCAAAATTAAATCAACATTCATTGAGAAGCAACATCCAGCGACAAACATATTTCACTTCTCATTTGGTAAAATGTTAATTACACTTGATGATGTACTTATTTTTGTATAGGATTCTAGTGATAGAAAAATTGGTTTTAGTGAAATCAATAAAGCATGATAATGTCGTCCAATTGGTATGTGAGTGCTTAGACGTCTTCGAAGAAACAAGAAATGGT
>JAJIYU010002822.1:0-28871 GCA_030144865.1 Tinospora cordifolia | reverse complement strand
TATTGTTGAAATATTTATTTTATTATGCTCTGTTCACAAAAAGAAGATTAATAAAGATTTTAACCACGTACCGGCGCGGGGACGAATGTCTTCGTGTGTGTTCCATGCAGAGCAGAATTAGAACTGGTTGTCATTATTGACACCAGAAAGAACTGGTTTCAGAAATGATCCCAGAGAAGGGTTTGAGTTTCAAGATTGATCTCTCTCCCAAGATCTGGAACATAGAGGTTAACCCCTTTCGGTCTAATTGACAATTGTTAATAAATGAATGTTTGAAACGCCTAATGGATGATAAGTGTTTGCATGTTCAGTGTTTGGTTTAAATAATGCTATGGATGTACTGTGTATGATTCATTGGGCTCTTGAGCTCACCCAATCATTTTTTCAGGAAATTATTGAAGACGATGCCTCTACAAATTAATATAAATTAATGACAGTGTACATGATAGTAGAAAATGATGTGTATTGTAGGGCTTGATTATGTCAAATGTCAGTAATATTTGTATTTTCAAAAGAACGTTTATGGAGCCCACAAAATTATTCATAACTCTTATAATGAAGTAATGTTTTTAGATGTATTGTATTTAAATTTTATCTCTTGGATATGAACTGTTGAAACTAACAGATAAATGAGGAAAAGAAAAAGTAATATCCCCAGTTCTCAGATAGAAAGCAGGATTGACTGCACTCAGAAGAAATGATGTCTCAAGCCACGAGACCACCACATCACCTATGACGTATATGATAGAGAAAGAACGGGAGCTGGGGGTGTTACAACCCTTGCCCTTTGACATAGACTTCCACCCAGAGATTTCACTACACTCAATCAATTTCGCAAATGTCCCGATTTCTAAGGCTTCCCAAGCCTCACTATACTTGATTGTCCCATACCAGCCAAGCATAGGAAACAAGTTCATCCAAAGCCATCGATCATTCACCAAACATGGTCCATCATTCTCCGAGTTTAGGATTCTTCCATACCCCTGAATTCCTATGCGTCCCATACCACATAAAAACCAAGGATATGGGATCTTCCCGATCTCGTGTCTTGACCAAACAAGTGTTCGTTTTTCACACGTTTTCAGTTTCTAACTTATGTCCTAAAAGTTTATTCATGATTCACTGTGTCACCCTTGGCAAACCCCAAGTCTCTACTTAAGGTCTCTTTCCTAGACCTAGGTTCTCAATTCCTGGTTGAAAGGTCCTTATATCGAACCTACAATCTTCCATATACCACCCTTGGCATCTCCCTAATGTAAATTCATTGCCCTTAGTTCCCTTCTCCTGGTTTTCTTGTGGAAAAATAATTGTATTCTTCAACTTTGACTACTTGTATGAGCTGGTGGGACAACCTCCAGATCGGACGGCAAGACCGAAGTCTGCTTAACAACTGTGCCTTCTAGAACGGGATAACTCATCTCCCTTTCAATGTTTAGAATTATTTGTCACAAGGCTCGCCCACTATTAGCTCAACTCGTAATCTTTGTATCCAAACAAAACCGTTGAGAACATATTTCTCATTTCAGAAAATAATTTTTCAAAATCATTTTAGTTTTCAAAATAGGAGGTAGGGCTTCTAAATTAAATAAATAAATAGTCTTACCTGACTAATCAATTTCTTCTAATTCTTGCCCAAGGCATCTAAAGCCTAGGTTCTGATACCACCATTGTAACACCCCACCTCTCGAGCCCCATTGTCAATGTCATCTGATGGTATAATTTTTTTTGATCAATAATCTTGGGCCGCTCGGGAGACGGACCCATGCTACATTCTTTTTTCTTTCTAAGAGACTTCCTGTGCATATAAGTCTATGTACAAAAATATTTCATATCTTCATATATAAAATCGAATATTTATTTATTCTAAGATTCAGAGTATATGGTCTATTAAAGTGGAAAATGAATTCAAAACTGAAATAAATAATTTAGCTTGGGCCCACGTGCCCTATAATGAAATAAATAAATAAAAAGTTTCTAATAAATAACCTTCCACGTACACTGATAAATTAATTTCTTGAAATATGAAAAATAAGGGGGGTGAGCTAAAAGTCCTGTGAATCATTCCATCTATTTAATTCATTATTTCAACCAAATAATGCAAGCATATCAAACACTTTCAGAGATTAAATCGATTCAAACAATATATTATTTCAATCGTTATTTAGACCGAACGAAGATAGCCTATATGCTCCAGATCTAGGGAGAGAGATCAATTCTGAAACTCAAACCTATCTCTAATGGGATCATTCCTAAAACCTATTCCATTCTGGTGTCAATTTTGACAACCAATTCAAAAATCCAATTCTACATGGAACATAGAAAGTCCATCCCCATACAGGTACGTGGTTTAAATCTTATTTAATCTTATTTTTGTGTATAAAAGCAATATAAATAAATATTTCAACAGTAATTAAATAAACCAACAGTATAACATCGTAAATGAACAGAAACACGGATTTTCAATTTCTGATGTAGAAGATCGTACAATACGCAATTACAGAGCATACTCTCTCAAACAGGATAGGTGACTTTCGATTTTTGATGTAGAATATCATACAAGATGCAACTACAGAGCATACTCTCTCAATCATAGGCAATATAATAATTTAAAAACATAAATTAAACTAAGCACACATGCAAACATTATTTAAATCAAAATAATAAATCAAAAGAAGGGAAAAGAACTTCACCTCGAGATTGCTTCCTAAATCTTTGTAGCACTTCGTTGCTACTACTTTGCAGGCTATTTAGAATAGTTCAATAAGAGGAAATGGACTGAGGGTGCCAAGAAGTAGGCAGAGAGGGAGCAAGAGGAATTTCAACTTTTGTTCTGCGATTAATAAAATGGGTAGGGTAGGGGGGTTTATATAGTCTCTGAGGGTCAGATACGTCATTTTTCGCCTTCCTAATCAGGAAAAGTTTCATTTTTGCTTAGTTGCGGCAGCTAGGATTTGGGTTTTGATTTTTAGGGTTTTTTTCGTATTTGTTTTAGAATTTTTTTGGTATTTTCCTTCATTTTTTCAATATTTCGTAATAAAAAAATTAAATACAATGCAACACTGTGCGCGCATGGGCCAATTTTTTTTAGGTTTTGATTTTTAGGGTTTTTTCGTATTTTTTCAGTATTTTCCTTCATTTTTTCAATATTTCGTAATAAAAAAATTTAAATACAATGCACACATTGTGCGCGCATGGGCCAATTTTTTTTTTTAACTTATAAGTATATATATATATATATACTTTTACACCAATTAATTATATATCATTTCAAAATAATATATATATATATATATGCACAAATTAATATGTACCAATTAAAATGTCACACACCTAGGTACTAATTAAAATATATATATGCATGTGTCTATACTAATTAATCAATTAAATCACATATGCATACATATATATACAGAAATAGTCGGGGTATTACACATGGCTTGCCATTCTTCGAGTTCAGGATTCCTCCATACTCTCAAATTCCTACATATCCCATACCACGTAGAAATTAAAGATACAAGATTTTCTTAATCTCGTGCGCTAACCAATCAAGTATTTTATTTTCACACATTTTCACTCTCTAACCTATGTCCTAAAAGTTTTTATTTATAATTTACTATGCCACCTTGGCAACACCTAAGTCTTTGCCTATGGTCTCTTTCCTAAACATAGGGTTTTAATCACTTGGCTTAAAGCTCCTTCTACGAACTGACAACCCATATTCTTTTTCTAGCACCACCTTTGGCTACATCTTTGTACTTTAGTGAGTTTTCTCATAGAAAATAAATATGCTCTTCAAATCCAACTACTTGTATGAGCTGATGGGACAACCTTAGTCAAGTAGCAAGACCAAAGTTTACTTAGCAACCGACCTTCTAGAACGAGATAAGGTACCTCCCTTAAAGCTTGACTCAGGAAAAGGCTTATGTAATACCCTAAATTCACTTTACTTAATTAAATGAAATTTATCATTAATTCAATAAAATTGGGTGCAAAATGAAACCGGACTCATTTTAGGGCTAAATTTGGCAGGTTCCAAACTCTCAGTTAGTGACCCGTAGGGACCCAAAACAATCTGAAACGAAATAAAGTGACATGAACCAACTAATTGGACAACATATCCAAAAATTAGAACAATTGGTCAAGATTAGGGTTTTCATTCGCCAAACGCCCTTCAGGGGGTCCAAATTAGAAAGAATTGTCATTTAGGGTACTTCGGGGAATTGAAATGACCCGAAACAAAATAGAATGACATGAACTAACAAAATGAATGACATATCCAAAAATCAGAACAATTGGCCAAGATTTGAATTTTCATTTGCCTAGTGACCTTAATGGGTTTTAAATAAGGAAAGTTTTTGAAAGAAAATCACTTAGGGTCAAACCATACCTTAAAATGTACATTAAGTTCATGTGATTCCAAAACTATAGGATATAAATCATAATTCCTTGTAAATAAAGAGATATTAATTTTTATTTGATTTTTATGAACCCATGAAGTCATGGCCACCCCAAGTATGTGCAAGTTACATGGGTGGAACGGCATGATCATGTGTACCCCTACCCTACCCTAAGCTCCATGGGACGTTTCCTTTATTTGAGTTCATGTAGAATGATCCTATGTGCCACAAAAATGATCAGGTATGTCACCCTATGAGATGTCCCACTTAGTATTAAGAAACCATGAATGAATGATTTCATGTGTACGATAATGTGATCATATACACCATGCTCCACACACCAAAAACATCCCAAATAATCTAAATGAGAAGTTTCTAATTTAAGAATAGAAGTTGCTGAAAAATGTTTCTAAATACCTTAGGAACAAGAGTAGAAGTTTCTAATTCAAAAATAGAAGATTTTCAAATCTTGTTGATTTGGTGTACATGAGAAAAGGAATCAATTACCAAAACATATTGGAAAGTTGCCTTGCTCACAATATCACACCTAAATTAACTTCCAATCAAAGAATAATAAGTAATCAAAATCTTTTTTGTGTTCACACATAAATAGGAAATCAAATAAAGCTTATATCTTGTGTTCACACTAGGAATTGAAAACTAAATCAACCCACATTCTAAATCGTGCGCACACTCAATCTATGCATTCTAAAACGTCCCCATAGAGGAATGAAAACGTTTCCTAGTGTGATCATGCCCAAATCGTCCTCTAGTGCTCATGAAACTCTATAAAAAACCCCCTCTTGCTCACATTCATCTCATCCCAAAGCAAAGAGTTGACACTTGCTTCTTTGTTTGTTTTTGTCCTCTTCTTGGCGCCTCTTCTCACTTCTCATTTATTTCTTGTGTGAGAAGTTCTAATTTCAATCTTATAGTGAGTTGTTTTGAGTGATTTTGTTGGCATTTGGAAGTGCTTGAACATTGGGAACCCTTGCTAAAATTTTTAGGAGAAAACATCATAAGGTGGAGGGGATTTCTTAAACCTCTACTTTGCTATTTTAACTTTCTAGCATGTTCATGCTTGTTTAAATTCTAATTTTTAGCATGTCTTATTTTAGTTTCAGTATGTTTAATCATATTTTAATTTTAGTTTAGCATGTTTTTAGATTTTGATCACTCATGAGAGTATGTCATGCTTAGAATCCATGTTTAGGATTCGATTTAATGTTTAAAACATGCTATGTGATATTTTCATACTTTCTTGGTTGTTTAAAATTCTAAAATTTATATTCTAAACTTCTTTCATGACTATGTGATCTTAAACATAAGAAAGTGAAGATAAGAACCACGTACCATCATAGTAGTCTAAGTGATGCTATGGGTGTTCTTTGCATATACTTAGTCTATATGTGTAACATTACTAAGTGTGGATATGTTTTAAAATACTTGGAATGTGGACATGTGATCCTTATTTCCAATATAATATAACAAGATGAATTGTCATTCCATCCCAGAATAAGAGTATTTCAATGAAGAACATCAATGGTCAAATATACAACCCTAACAAGATATTGTTTGAAACACTTAATGCTTGTAAATGATTGAATTTGGATGTGCTATTGATTTGAATTAGTAACTTAGTTGTTTAATGAATGATCCACTAAGCTATGTGTTCACCCCTTCCTTCTAATTTTTAAGAAATTGAATTTCATAAAGACTATGGATTTTTTTGAAAGTCTCCTTTTAGAAAGTTTATATTGTAAGGGCCTAGTGCCCCAAATTTTGAATTAAAGACTTCCCCTGAATTTTACTTTTGAATTTTAGAGTTATGTACTCAATCTTTGGATTTGATTTCAAGAATGTAATCTTTTTGTTTTATTTGAATGAATAAAGATTTAAAGTTTTCATTTCTTCACTTGTATTATCTTGTTGAATATCAAACTCAATGGAAGTGTATTTATAAGCGTTCCAATAAGTGTTAGAATAAAGGAATTGAGATGCAAGTTGTGTACCTTCAATCTATTTCTTGGGGGTTGGGGTGTTATAGCTTACCCACTATCAGCTCAATGCGTAATCTATCGGGACCCCTTCCCTAGGGTAAAAGATGAATTGACTAGCATAGTACCCCGATAAACCCACCTGTAAGCCGTGCTTGCCAAGACACTATTAAGCCTCATTTTTTTTCAACATCACACCGAACACTATCAAAGTAATCATAGGGATGTGGAAGAAATTTAAACACATAAACACTAGTAAGATTTAGAATTTTTATCAAAACAAGTCATCACAGTCATCATAAGCATGAGTAGCAGCGAGAGTGCTTAAATCCATTATGTACAAAGCTTTCCTCACCCCTATACATCATTCTAAGCCTCAATAGCAATAAACGACATGAAGAAATCTACCAAAATGAATAAGAGGGTGTAGCTTTATGCAATTACCACCCCCTTCCCCTTATCCAAGGCAAAATGACCTGAAAAGTTAGAGTAGTGAGCTTAATTGTCCACAACGACTTAGTGAGTAATGCAGTCTAATTTATAACTTAAAACAAAATTTTCATAAAAACAATGCCATTAATGCATGAACAATAGCATTATGCGAGTGAGTGCAGCAGTGAAAATAGTTAAATGGTGAACATTCGCCAAGGCTCTCACTAGCCTCTGAGGCGACCACAATTCTACTCGAGCGGGTTGCAGACAATTAGGTGTATTGTGACGACCCAAATTAGGACTTATTGTCATTTCCATCATTTGTGGGCCCACAGAACCCCCCTCAAGGAACTCTGTGCTAGGTGGTCACTATCTGGGCCAAATGAGAGACCGACACAACTCGCACCCCAAGTATGGCGGCTGCAGGTCCCGCATGTTCAACCAAATCTAGATATTATACCCTAGCCCTATACCATCGGACCTCGAGATTTGATGCACTTTTTCATTTAAAACTCATTTAAATGATGCAGATTTATCACAATATGTAACATCTATTTATAAATGAACAGAATAACCAGCTTTAAGAAATAAGTTAGAAAACACTACTTACCAGGATGTTTCGCTCCCAACACTCCTCTCGTGACCGGTCGCGTCCCGCTAACGCTTAACCCTGCAAAATCGACGTAGCTTCTTAACACTGACATGGGACTTGGTTCAACTCTAACTTTATATCTTTGGTCACTCAATGGATTGACTCGGTCAAGGGTAGTCTATCTATGCTAATTCGACCCATTTTGGTCAACAAAATCAAATCTAGGCTATGTGATCTGCTCGTCCAACTGGGTCAAGTTTGGCTCGGCCCAATTGACTCTGGTCGTAGTCAATCCATGCTATGCACACCTTGACTACAATGATCAATGGATTCAAGATGGTAAATCATAGTTAAATGGGACATTCAACCCACCTCAAGTTACCAAGTAACTTGGTCAACCTCGGTCACTCTCAGTTAACCCTAGTTAAACCTATCACTTGCTAACCCAGCTGGTCAACAGAGTCAAAAATGGTCAACTTTGGTCAACATGGAGTCAATTGGATCAAAATGGGTCCATACATCTAATTTTTTTTTGCGGGCAATCCATACATCAGATTTGTGCCAAATTTTTTAGATTTTTCTAGGCTCCTTAAATTTTTCCAAAAATTTTAGATATTGATTTTTGGACTTTATCTGATAGTGTTTTTAACTGAGGTATTAGGGCTTGTGTATTCTCAGATTTTATGTGATAGGCAGTGATTGTTTGCATAAATTGACATACTTATCTATATTCGAATGCACTAAAATTTGGTATACATATGCTTGACATATTTAGGAGCCTCTCCACCAAATTTCAACTCAAACCACTGAGGTTTGGTCATTTAATTGATCCCTAGAATTCTCAGCCGAATCACAAGAATTTCTGGGTTCATATTTTCTATCATTTTTCATGTCTTCATTTATCTCATCAAACCTCTAACTTAAGGGCCATTTCTTGTACATGTTGCAAGCATGTAAATCATACAATAATCCCTTATCAAGGACCTTTCGAAATAGTAAGCATATAAGCCTAAAATCATGCCCAAACGTTTCATTAAGCACTTCACATGGATTCTAAAACTTAGAAAATTTTCTAAGTGTCAAACATCTAGTTAAAATAGCATTTTGGCATGCATATAAGACCATGAATACTAAGGCTTATGGTTTAAGATTTATACCTCTTGAAAGCCTCAATTATGAGGTTTAAAACACCTCTGATTTTAGTCCAAACGGATGTCTTTAGGTGTTCCAGACACCTCAAATCTGGTCTCAACGCCTAATTTCTGTTGGCACTGTCGTAACAGTGAATCAAACAAGCAACACCAGTGACTTATAAAATGTACTTGAAGTTCTAGTTTCTCATTTCCATCACTTGGACATTTAAATACACATAATAAGGAGTAAAATAAAGGGTCTTACCTTAGGGATGAACCTGGAATGGTTTAGATGTGAGCCCCTTAAAGTTGCTCCAACACAGTTTTTGTCACACTGCTGTAACAGTTAATAGATAACCAACTTTAATAGCTTGGAAAATATGTGTCAAGTTTCATTTTTTATTTTCTATCAGTTAGAGGTTGAAGTACATATAATAAGGAAGCAAAATAGGGGTTTTACCTTAAGAACGGGTCTGGTATGGCTGGGAAATCACTCTCTCAAAAACTGGATCACACTGTTTTCTGCAACTTTCTAGTTTGCAAGTGTGTTGAACAACCCCTTTTGATGGTCTTTCCTATCTCTTCCGGCTGTGATTTTTGGACAAAGGTTAGCATAGGGTTGAAGAGGGTATTGTAAGCTTTCCAAAGGCTATGAGTTTGGGCAAAATGGATCTTAGATGGAGGAGGGGTGAGCAAGTGAAGATGGGTTGCAGAGCTGAAAAATCATGCAAATGGGCGTTCAAATGAGTGTTTTGGTTCATGCTAGCTGGCTTCTTGCATGGCTAGGTGGACTGCCACTTGGCTCTTTGAGTTGCCATGCAACCTGACTTGATGGCAATGTCAAGTCCTTGGTTAGTTGTTCATGATGGATAGCCAAAACCATGGTTGAAAATCATGGATTTCAATGGTTTTCTCGCTGGAAATCAGGAAAAATTGGCCAAAACTCGAGAAAATTTGAGGAAGAAGAAGAGAAGGGGGTGCCTGGGGTGCCAGGTGCCCTGGGCCGGCCTAGGCGCTGGGCGAGCCTGGGCCCGACCCACACGGACCAAGAGATCCGTGCAACTGGCAGCCCATTTTTTTTTCTTTAATCCCATTTTCCCTTTTTTTTTGAATGTGTGTGTGTGTGTGTGTATCGAATTTCACTATTTTTTCTAAAATTATTAAGAATCATTCATTCACCCTTTTTTACCATCAAAATGTTCCTATTATACAACATTTCATCATTTATTCGAATTTTTTCTCCAAAAATTGAATAATCTCCCAAAATCATATTTTTTTTTCTCGAAAATTTCATTAATCACTTTAAAAATCCCATAAATCATTTCTTCCAAAGAAATAACATTTTCCTTATAATTTCATGTGTTTTCTCCTCAAAATTGCATTTTTTCCATTATTCTAACTTCCTTCAATAAATAAATTTGAAATTGAAAAAATTTGAGAAATTTTCATATATTTTCATTAAAATTCAAGAAAATACATAGAATATACATGTTTCAAATCCGTCAGTCCAATGTCTAAAATATGGGTCGTCACATAATCTTTGTATAAAAAAAAACATTTGAAAACATATATCTCTTTTGAAAAGAAACAAAAGACTTTCAAAACAATTTTCAATTTCAAAACAAGAGGTAGGGCATTCTAAGTTAACTCGAAGTGAAAGTCTTACCTGATGAGTCAACACTTTCGAATTCTTGCCCAGTACATCTACTGACTGAGCTTTTATACTACCTTTGTAATGCCTCTTTTTCCTTAGCCCACATCATTTGTCAATTTTTATTTATTTCTCTTGGGCCGCCTAGGAAGCGGGCCTGTGTCACATTAATCTATTTCCTTTCTCTTTCTAAATCCTTAAGATTTCCTGAGTAATATTAACTCATGCATATATTTCATAAAGGTAAAATATTGAGAAACCTTTTAATAAAATAAACCAATATTATTAATTAATTCAAAATTCAGAAGGTACATGGTCCTTGTGTTTATAATGGTGGAATAATTTGCATACTTGAATAAAGTAAATTGGGCCAACATGCCCTATGTCGCGACCCCTTCGCAGGTGATGTCATGACCGGCACAGAATTTCCAAACATGTTAGAACTTTGACATGTCTGAAAATCCTGTAAGCCTTCCGAAGCAAATCACCCAATTTTTTCTAAAAATTTTGAGAGTCTCCTCTAAAGATATAACATGTCACAAATTTCAAAACACCTGATAATCACATGCAATACACAAAACCACATATTTTCCTTCATCCACATAACCACACATCCACAAAATCAATCATTTGTTCTGACAATACATTCAAAAGATAACACATTCATATTCGTTTCTCAAAAGAGTAATCTCACTAAGTTTTACACTTTTCACATACTATTAATTCTAGAAACCCAATAACAATTTTCCATCATCTTTCCTTTTCCTTTCCTGTCAGAACTTAGAGAAAATGATTGAGAGTGGAGTGAGCAAACAACAAGCTTAGTGAATAATCTAACTTATGGTATTATACAACCATCATATGTATAAAAACATGCAATGCAAAAACAAATTTAAATCACTTGCAAAATGAAATAAACATAACATACATGCTTAATGTAAAGTGTGAACATGCATTCGATTTTAATAACATGCACTCTTTTAAAACATGAGTCATCTCCCTCCTTCCAGATAACAAAGCGAATCTGCTCTTCATCGCATAAATGAGGAGTGCACCGGACCTCTAGTTATCCAATTATCTACTCATTTCTATCTCATTCATCTCATGCCAGGAATGCACCAACCAATATTATCACAATGGTCAATCCTGTGAGTCTGTTCCCAGAGACTATGACCAATAGAAATATTGTAATGTTAATAACCTACTTAGGTACGTCATTGACATGCTACAATCCATCAAAATCATTTCATGGAATTCAAATACGTATGAAATGCAATATACATCATTCTATTTAATAAAAAACAATAGTTTAATTCAATACCAATGTCAGATATAATATCAGAAGTAAAGATTACTCACAGTTTACCAACAGCTTAACCTGCTGGACACGTATTTCACTTCCTGCTATAACAACCAATCTCTCCCAAATTTACTGGAAAATCCAATCATATATAATCCATCATTTCATATAGAATATGTATTTCCATCAACATTGGTTTTGATTTGATAAAAGTCAAAGGTTTTGACATAATATTATCGATCACATAATACCAGGAATAATTACTACTCATCAAAAACACTATCCAACCAATTTTCAATACCCACTCCCAAAAGTCTAGGTTCTCATTAACCTTTAACATTAATTTTCTGCTCAAATATCATATTTTTACAGTAGGAAATAAAATAAATAAGCTTCTTAATCATATTTTTCTTTAATTTCCTAAATTTTCATAAATAATCTCATTGGTCAATCAGTTACCAAAAATCTATTTGATGTCCAAAATTTACAAATTTGGTGTCTATGGGTCTGTATTTTCAGTCTCTATATTCCTATGGGTTTCAATCGAAGTTTTATTGGGGTTTAACATCATTAAAAGCCCATCCACATGAATTTCCTTACAAAAAGGGTCCCCAAAAACTTGGATTTTTCATTTCACCACATCAGCATACAAAATTATATTCAATTTATTTCAAATTCAGAATAGAACAACTTTAATTCTGACTGTTACGTCAAACGTCGAGCAGATTGAGTTTTATGCTTGTCCAAAGGATTTTCACCCTCCAAAACTCCATATTCTCTCAAAAACTCGTAGATCCGTCAAAAACTGCAAACAAACAGTCAAAACTTCTAGAATTTAGTCTAGAATTACTAATTCATCGATTTAAAAGAAAGATTTGCGTTCAATTCGCTCCAGATCATTCCATGCGTCAAAAACCCCACATCGTCGATCAGTTTTGTCATTTCAATGTCATTACCCTATGGGAATTGATTTGAATGAGTTTAAGGCTTTAAAATATTACCTTAGTCGCTTAAGATTGCTCTAGATCTTATCTGGATCGTTATGACTATCTCCGAGCGAGAATCGAATCTTCGGTTACCAAAATTGGATGCTCTGATCTACGATTTTTCTTTCTATTTTTCGTTCTATGTTCTGCAATTAAAAATGGGATGAATAGTAACTAGATGAACAGTAACCACATATGAACAGTACCCATGGTTACTATTTATAGAGAAAATTTTTGCCCAATTCCCCCTTTTTTCTAAAATCAGTTCAAAAAGGGCTCCATAAGTAACCTTTTTGTTTTTCGATTTTTTTCCAACTTAAAGCTACGTAATTTATTTTATTTCTTTAATAAATATTGTAATAAACATTTAAATCATGATTTTGGACATTTTTATATTTATTTAGTATTTTAAAAAAATTTTTTATTTCTTCTTCGCGAACCTCGTATATATATATATACGTGTACAATACCTACTTATACACTCGTACATCCTGTCAACGTGTCATAAAAAATTCGGGTCATTACAATCTCCCCAACTTAAGGAATTTTGTCCTTGAAATTTAAATTAAAGGAACATACCTTAAGTAGTGAAGAGGTCTGGGAACTGCTCCTGCATCATATCCTCATACTCCCAGGTTTGCTCCTTATTGTCATGAAATCGCCATTTGACTCTAACCAGAGGAATTTCTTTATTTCTCAATCTTGTATTCTCCTATCAACTATTTGTATAGGTCTTTCTTCATAACTGGTGTCCTCCCCAACTTTTAATTTAGTCAAATCTAAAACATGTGTCGGATCTGGATAATACTTTCGTAACATAGACACATGGAACACATTATGAACACTGGGGGTGGCAAAAAAAGCTTGTAAGCTAATGAACCAACTCTCTGTAGAATTTCAAATGGTCCTACAAAGCGTGGAGCTAACTTTCCTTTCACCCCAAATCTCATCTAACCCTTCTGTGGTGAAACCTTCAACAAAACTATATTACCAACTACAAACTCCAATGGTCTATGCCGATTATCAAAATAGCTTTTTTGGCAATCTTGGCCTGCTTTAAGTTTCTGCCTAACCTGCTTAATCTTCTCTGTGTGATCGGTCATAACCTCAGGCCCCAGTAGCTGTGATTCTCCAACTTCATACCAACACATCAGAGATCTACAAGGTCTACCATAAGGAACCTCAAATGGTGTCATACCAATACTAGCCTGATAATTGTTATTATAAGCAAACTCACACAAATAAAGATACTCATTCCAGTTCCCACCAAACTCCAAAATACAAGCCCTGAGCATGTCTTCAAGCATCTGAATAACTCGTTCAGACTGTCCATCAGACTGAGGATGAAATGCGGTACTGAGACAAATATGGGTCCCTAACCGAGTCTGCAATGACTACCAAAACCTCGAAGTAAACCTCAAATCTCTATCTGACACAATAGATATAGGTACCCCATGCAGTCTCACTATCTCTCGCATATACAACTTGCTTAACTTGGCCATAGAATCCTTGATGTTCACTGGAAGAAAATGGGTAGATTTTGTCAACCTATCAACAATTACCCAAATGGCATCATATCTACCTGGAGTCTGTGGTAACCCAACAATAAAATCCATCGTGATATGCTCCCATTTCCATTCTGGAATGGATAATGGTTGCATCTGTCCTCCAGGCCTCTGATGTTCAGCCTTTACTTGCTGACACACTCCACATTTCTGTACATATTCAGCTATATCCTTTTTCATTCCATGCCACCACACTGTTCTTTTCATATCATGGTACATCTTGGTCGCTCTTGGATGAATAGTGTACTGTGATCGGTGTGCATCCTGAAGTAACTCAGCCCTAAGCTCTTGGTGAACTGATACCCATATCCTCCCTTGGAATCGTAAGATACCATCAAACTCTCGATGCCAATCATTTCGATCAGAACTATTAGCCCAAAAATCATACATCCCAAAATCTGGATCACGTTGCTGCAATTCCTTAATCCTTTGACTTTGAGCATTTGTCAACCTCATTCGCATTTGAGCACATATGCCCAATGAAATATCAACAGAAAACATACTCATGACTGTAGCTCGTTCTAACGTCCGCCATTCATGAGCCATTTGATAAGCCACAACTCTACCTTCAGTTTGTTTCCTACTTAATGCATCAGCGACAACATTGGCTTTTCCAGGGTGATACTCAAGATTAAAATCATAATCTTTAAGAAATTCTAACCATCTGCGTTGCCTCATATTCAACTCTTTTTGATCAAACAAGTACTCCAAACTTTTATGATCAAAGTAAAATGCAAACTTCTCACCATAGAGATAATGTCTCTAGATTTTCAAAGCAAACACCACTGCCACTAATTCAAGATCATGTACTGGGTAATTCTTCTCATGCACCTTTAATTGCATGGATACATAAGCTATTACTCTACCCTCTTGCATCAAAACACACCCCAAACCTGAATGTGATGCATCATTATAAATGGTTAGTTCCTTCCCGGGTTCTGGAAGTATTAGTACAGGTGTAGTAGTCAGCTTCCTCTTCAAAGCACACATTCATCAGTCCACACAAAGGCCACAGTCTTTAGAGTTAGCCTAATCAGTGGAGCAGCTATTTTAGAAAAACCCTCCACAAATTTCCTGTAATATCTCGCTAAACCCAGAAAACTTCGAATTTCAGTCACTGTGGTTGGTTCGGGCCAGTTGATAATAGCCTCAACCTTTGAAGAATCTACAAAGACCCCCTTTACACTTACCATGTGACCTAAAAACTTCACTTCATCTATCCAAAACTCACATTTACTGAACTTCGCATACAATCTGTGTTTTCTCAAGGTTTGTAAAGTAGTCCTAAGATGTCATTCATGCTCTTCCCGAGTTTTGGAATAAATTAGAATATCATCAATGAAGATAATGATGAAGTAATCAAGATATAGTTTAAACACCCTTTGCATTAAATCCATAAACATAGCAGGTGCATTGGTTAACCCAAATTGCATAACCAAAAATTCATAATGTCCACACCTTGTTCGAAAAGCTGTCTTGGGTATATCCTCTTCCCTAATCCTCAACTAATGATACCCCGATCTCAAATCAATCTTTAAAAAGTATTTGGCTCCAATTAATTGATCAAATAAATCATCAATTCGAGGAAGTGGATATTTTTTTTTATAGTTACCCTGTTCAGCTAACGATAGTATATACACAACTGTAAACTCCCATTTTTTTCTTCACAAACAACACCGGTGTTCCCCAGGGCGACATGCTTGGGGTGATAAACCTTTTACTCAACAATTCTTCAAGTTGTACCTTAAGCTCTTGTGATTCCTTTGGGGCCATACGATAAAATGGAATAGAGATAGGTTTAGTTCCAAGCATCAACTCAATAATAAAATCAATCTCCCTTTTAGGATGTATTCTAGGCAAGTCTTCAAGAAATACATCTGAAAATTCATTTACTACAGGAATTTCTGACAACTGAATCTCCTGTTCCTTTTCATCCACTGTTTTTATACTAGCTAACCATTGTGCTTCCTCACAGTAACTAAACAACCTCGAGTGGGAGTTTTCGAGGTATTCATGGCCCTCTACACAAAAGAAGGTTGTCCTGGAATCTGAAAAACTACTCTCTTGGCAAAACAATCAAGACAAGCATGATAAGCTGCAAGCCAATCCATACCTAGTATGGCATCAAACTCCAAGAATTCTAGCACTCTTAAATCAACGAAAATTTCATATCCTTCATATTTAACAACACATTTCTCACATATCATATTAGAATAAATCCTTTCTCCGGCAGCTGTACTCAATATCAAAAGTGTACTAGTTTTAACAGGATTAAGTCCCAATCTATCTACCATGCTATCAGAAATAAATGATAATGTGGATCTAGCATCAATTAAGACATACATCATAATATCACAAATGCTGATCATACCTTCAATTAGATTCCTACTGGCCTCAGGATCAGGTTCAGTCACAGCTTTAGCTTGCTCTCTTGGAGGAACTGAAGTCATTTGGGATGGAGCTGTCAATCCCTTTTGTGGTGCTTGAAATGGACATTCATTTCTTTTGTGCCCTTTTTGCCTACACTGAAAACAAGTAATAGATGAAGGAGGAGTGAAATACCCTGTTTGTGATTATACCGTGGGCACTAACATTCCACTCTGTCCTCTGCCACCTTGTCGTCTTGATGGTACTGGCGATCCAACTAAGGAACTCTGACTTGAGATCTCCCCATAAATTGTTGTCCCTTGAAACCTGTTGTTGGAACTGATATCATTGGTGTGGCAGATGTTCCAATCCTACTAGATACTTCTCCTATACAAAATCTTTTATTTCCCTTAGATTGGTTTTTGTTCCACCTGGATTTGTTTTTCCCCTGGAATGCTACATTTTTCCCAAATGATAATAGGGATGTACGTGATGAAGCTTCTTGATTTGCAGTCTCAACCCTCTCAAAGTCCAAAGCGCGATTAATAGCATCCGCATACATCTTTACCCCAGCTAGTGCCAATCCCTTACATATGATGTCACGGAACCCATCACGAAGCTTCTTCATTCGTAGATTATCGGTGGCCACTAGCTCTGGTGCAAAGAAAGACAGTCGAGTAAATTCATGTTCATATTCTTGAACTGTCATATTCCCCTGCTTCAAATGAAGAAATTGATTCCTTCGCTTATTTTTCTCAGCTAGTGGAAAAAAACACTCATAGAACATCTCTTTAAATTTCTCCCAAGAAACTTCACCTAAATGTCATCTACCTGTAGACTTCCACCATCGCTCTACATCCTCAGTGAGTTTAAAGGTAGCTAATCTCACTTTGTCTTGATCCGCCACTTGCATATCTTCAAATATAGTTTCTATCCTCATCAACCAGTTTTCTGCAACTTCCAACACCAATCCTCTTGTGAATGTTGGAGGTTCTTTCATTTTAAAAGCTTTCTTTACCTTATTATACCTTTTCTTTTCTTTCTCATACCTTCTGTTTACCGGTACTAGAGTTTCTGTTGAAACAGTAGGTACTACTTCATTAACCCCAATGCAACTGACACCAACTTCAGGAACTAGTGATGTATTAGGCCTCTGCAACTCTTCTCTAATCTTAGCCATCGTTTCTGTTAGTTGGGTGCTACTCTGCTGTTGCATCAGTGCCATCTCTTCCAATTTCTTAAATCGTTCCTCATGAGGATCCATAATTTCCTTGCCTTCTTTTATTTAATCTACTCATTCATAAAAGAAAAGAATTGCATTAACTAACACTAACAATTTTATAATCCAGATCCAACTACCCACACAAAATCTACATTCATGATACATATCCATTAACCATCATATAAAGAAATTAATCGAAATATACACACCTGAAACTTAACTAATATTTTATTTAACCATAGTTACTTTATACATCACAAAAATGACCCACCATTGTTTTCCATCAGTGTTTTACCTTTCCTTCCTTATTTACACCCCAAAATATATCATAACTTAGGTTATTATTACTGCCTTATGTACAACAAAAAGAGACTTTCTTCTTATTACAATTACTCTAACAACCGCCCACAGCTATTATAGACTCATTTTGCTTGTTTGCCTTTTCCTGTTGAGGGTTCTGCTTTCTTTTCCCTTTTCTTGTTAATATTTATACTAGATGTGCTACTACTATGTAGTGCAGCAACAACTATGGGAATTGCCGCTACCTCCCCAGCATTTCTAGACTGCTCTGGCTCTAGTGGATGCAATACTTGATTCACCAGAGCGTCTAGGCGAATCAACAGTGCTCGCAGTTGTTCATGACTACGACAAATAGCGTCCAGAATGGCATCAACCCATGCTGGAAGTTGCTCATTAGGCCCTGGTCGATTCGACATTCTATAAACCTAGTAAGTTCACAATCAAATAAACCAACTCGATACATAGCCAGCATATAGCACGCACACACCCATCCGCAATAGCAATCAGTCAATTAAAACATGGTCCCTAATTAAGGTAACTCCCTAAGGTTCGTAAAACTAAGACTTTGATAACACAAGGCAATGGCGGGGCTCGTTGTGACAATATTGTCTCCACTTTGACACGCTAGACAAACTCTGAAGGCGTAGTGGGTTTTGTTCCACACAAGGACTTATTGCCGTTGCCTTGGTGAACACATCGTCTCAATAAAACATTCACCCTACACTTATTAGCTGAGGGACACTCCAGTGCACAGCCGATGTGGGACTCACACCTCTAATACCCCTAGAGTGGTTCTGATACAACTATCATCATTACAAATCACAGGCTCTGATACCACTATTGTCGTGACCCCTTCGCAGGTGATGTCATGACCAGCACATAATTCTCAAACATGTCAGAACTCTGACATGTCCGAAAACCCTATAAGCCTTCCGAACCAAATCACCCAATTTTTTCTAAAAATTTTGAGAGAGTCTCCTCTAAAAATATAACATGTCACAAATTTCAAAACACCTGATAATCACATGCAATACACAAAACCACATATTTTCCTTCAACCACATAACCATACATCCACAAAATCAATCATTTGTTCTGACAATACATGTAGAAGATAACATATTCATATTCATTTCCCAAAAGAGTAATCTAACTAAGTTTTACACTTTACACATACTATTAGTTCCAGAAACCCAATAACAATTTTCCATCATCTTTCCTTTTCCTTTCCTATCAGAACCTGAAGAAAATGACTGACAGTGGAGTGAACAAACAACAAGCTCAGTGAATAATCTAACTTATGGTATTATACAACCATCATATGTATAAAAACATGCAATGCAAAAACAAATTTAAATCACTTGCAAAATGAAATAAACATAACATACATGCTTAATGTAATGTGTAAACTTGCATTCGATTTCAAAAACATGCACTCTTTTAAAACATGAGCCATCTCCCTCCTTCCAGATAACAGAGCGAATCTGCTCTTCATCGCGCAAATGAGGAGTGCACCGGACCTCTAGTTATCCAATTATCTATTCATTTCTATCTCATTCATCTCATGCCAGGAATGCACCAACCAATATTACCACAATGGTCAATCCTGTGAGTCTGTTCCCAGAGACTATGACCAATAGAAATGTTGTAATGTCAATAACCTACTTAGGTACGTCATTGACATGCTACAATCCATCAAAATCATTTCATGGAATTCAAATACGTATGAAATGCAATATACATCATTCTATTTTATAAAAAGCAATAGTTTAATTCAATACCAATATCAGATATAATATCACAAGTAAAGATTACTCACAGTTTACCAACAGCTTAACCCGCTGGACACGTATTTCACTTCCTGCTATAACAACCAATCTCTCCCAAATTTACTATAAAATCCAATCATATATAATCCATCATTTCATATAGAATATGTATTTCCATCAACATTGGTTTTGATTTGATAAAAGTCAGAGGTTTTGACACAATATTATCGATCACATAATATCAGGAATAATTACTACTCATCAAAATCACTATCCAACCAATTTTCAATACCCACTCCCAAAAGTCTAGGTTCTCATTAACCTTTAACATTAATTTTTTTGCTCAAATATCATATTTTTACATAAGGAAATAAAATAAATAAGCTTTTCAATCATATTTTTCTTTAATTTCCTAAATTTTTATAAATAATCTCATTGGTCAATCATTTACTAAAAATCCATTTGATATCCAAAATTTACAAATTTGGTGTCTATGGGTCTGTATTTTCATTCTCTACATTCCTATAGGTTTCAATTGAAGTTTTATTGGGGTTTAACACCATCAAAAGCCCATCCACATGAATTTCCTTACAAAAAGGGTCCCCAAAAATTTGGATTTTCTATTTCACCACATCAGTATACAAAATTATATTCAATTTCTTTCAAATTCATAATAAAACAACTTTAATTCTGACTTTTACCTCAAACGTCAAGCGGATCGAGTTTTATGCTTGTCCAAAGGATTTTCACCCTCCAAAACTCCACATTCTCTCAAAAACTCGAAGATCCATCAAAAAATGCAAATGAACAGTCAAAACTTATAGAATTTAGTCTAAAATTACTAATTCATCAATTTAAAAGAAAGATCTGAGCTCAATTCGCTCCAGATCATTCTGTGCGTCAAAAACCCCAAATCGCCGATCAATTTTGCGATTTCAATGTTGTTACCCTATGGAAATTGATTTGAATGAGTTTAAGGCTTAAGAATCTTACCTTAGTCGCTTAAGATTGCTCTAGATCTTATCTGGATCGTTTTGACTATCTCCGAGCAAGAATCGGATCTTCGGTTACCAAAATTGGATGCTTTGATCTAAGATTTTTCTTTCTATTTTTCGTTCTCTATTCTATGATTAAAAATGGGATGAATAGTAACCAGATGAACAGTATCCATGGTTACTATTCATAGAGAAAATTTTTGCCCAATTTTTTTTTTTTCAAAATCAGTTCAAAAAGGCCTCCATAAGTAACCTTTTTGTTTTTCGATTTTTTTTTCCAACTTAAAGCAACATAATTTATTTTATTTCTTTAATAAATATTGTAATAAACATTTAAATCATGATTTTGAACATTTATATATATATATATATACATACAAGGTTCGCGAAGAAGAAATAAATAAATTTTTAAAAAATACTAAATAAATATAAAAAAGTTCGGAATCATGATTTAAATGTATATATATATATATATATGTATGTATGTATGTACGTGTACAATACCTACTTATACACTCATACGTCATGTCAATGTGTCATAAAAAATTCGAGTCGTTACACCCTACAATTTAATAAAATTAAAAAAGAGAAACATTTTAAGTAACTTCCATGTAAACTTGATTTATTAGTTCCTTGAAATATTAGAAAAAAGGTGTGAACTTAAACCCTAGTGGATCATTCCAAATATTTAAATCATTATTTTGACAAATAAGATATACGTGTCAAGCACTTTCAAGTATTACATGATTCAAACAATTCAGTGTTCAAAGTCATAGCTAAGACCGAAAGACATTCACCCTCTGTGTTTTGGGTCTAGGAAGAGATATCTTTCTAGAAAATCAAACCCTTATTAGTGAAGTAGGATCACTCCTAAAGCTCAGTTCACTCAGAGATCAGTCCTGATGCCCAATTCCAAATCAAAGGTCTAGTATACCGAATCTAGGGTTAGGACACACACAAAGAAATCATTCCTTATGCTGGTATGTGATTATAATCTTAATTAATCTTTTATTGAATATAAAGCATAGCATTCATGTATGTAAACATACACAAAAATTAAACATGTGAGCATGGTAAGCATATCATAATATAGCATACATCTTTGTTCATGTGAACCTAAGCATGTGAATTCTAGGCATGGAATCGATGATTAATTCAAAATAGAGCATGCATATTCAAAATAGAGCATGCATATTCAAGCATAATAACACAAGAATATCTTATTGAAATCAAAATAATCAAGTACAATTCAGAAATCATCTCCACCTCAATCGCTTAATCTTTCTAATCTAACCTCCTTTGTTGAATATTCAACTTCTAGCATAGAATTTGTGCAGAACTATGCTTCTCCACCTTCTTACTACTCTAATTGTTGTTTACAACAACCAAAGAATGAAGAGATGCCAAGAGGGAGGCACAAAGATCAAAAAGAGAATTATCTAGTTCTTGCTGGGATGAAGAAAATGAATCCCTGAGCATGGGTTTATAACAAGTTTGGGGTATCTTCAATGTAGAAAACTTGCTAATTCTTCAATTTTTCATGCTCTTCATGTACATGAATAAGTAAGTGGCATGTTTAGCGTAGCTTTTAGCAACTTTTTCTTGTGAATTCTCTTTTTCTTTTTCTTTTTTTTTTTTTTTTTTGCATTTTCTGCCATATTATTGTGGTAACCCATTCAGTTATAGTAGTATTGTGTAGATCACGTTTTTTTCTTTTTGAATAAATTTTGCGTTACCGCAATAGCCCGGTGCAAAATACATTCTTTTTCTTTCTCATTTTGCCTACCTTTTCCTATGTTGAAATATACATTTTTTTGCACCAAAATTTTCACAAAATTCTCAAAGTAGATTTTTCTCAATTTATTTTATTTAATTCATTTATCAAATTTTCATACAAATTTTGGAGATACTACACGAAGTGTCCCCAACTAAATTTCAAGGCTTCTAGAAACAAACACATCGTAGAGAAGAAGCATGAGGGAGTTAAACTCAAAGTGTTTCTAATAATTAGAGGATTAAAAAGTAAAGATTCCACAAACATTAGTTCTAAGAATCATTCTTCTTAGGAATCAAAGAAATGAATGTCTCATTATTATTTTTGATGTTGACTACCCCATTAGAGTAGAACTCCTATATTATTTTCATGACGCCCTATTTCACAATGGGTGCACATTTTGAAAAAAGAAAAAAAAAACAGGTCATGGTGTAATCGTCCAGGTTTAGAGCCTTACGTCCACCAGTTCAAAGAGTCACAAAAACCTTAACTTCATCAAAATGACACTCCATCTACTGCTTATTAGTGTTTATTATTACACTAAGATGTCACTTATAAGTTAATGTTTACTCACATACAAACTATGAATGGAGTATTCAATGTCTTGAGACGGATATTGGAGCAAAAATTGTCCAACATCAGAAAGTTATGATGTGAAGAAGATACTACCAACTTGGATAACAATCATTGCTTAAGGATGACCAAATAATAGACAATCCCAAGGAAGAAATGGCTATCATGAGGAATGTCACTCCCACAACAACTAAAGACTCTCTGATGCCTAAATCAAATAAGTTTTGTTAAGTAGATAATCTAAATGGATGAATTGACCTAAACGTGGAGAGAATTGACAAATCTTTGATTTTTGGTAGGGTTATTTATTTATAGAATTTTGGAGGTCTTTGGTCATGTTAGTCGTATTTGGGTTGAATTATAATAGTCAAAAGATTTTGGCATCTTCATATGAAAGTTTCTTATTGGATCAAAATCCTTAAAATATCATAAAATCCCAAGAATAGAGGTGGAAATATAAGTGAAAATTCTAACAATCACACCATTGGTTGTCTATGCGATTCAAGTCGACATTGACTAACCTATCAACCTATCAATCCACCAAAATCGACTTCCAAGAGTTCATCAAAAACTCTTAATGGGAGAGTAGTATAACTTTAAAGAAGAATAGGACCAAGGTGTCGGTGAAATCCAAACCATCTTTGGGGAAGATCAATTTGATACCTCCAACAAAGTTAGAGAGGCGTTTGCTCAAGAAATTAAGTCGATATAATGAATCTAGGATTTTGATCTAAAAAGCAAAAGTGAAGGGACTTTATAATTGCTTACACTGAGTAAGAACACAAAACATTTTTTGCTCCCATGAAAAATGTTTTGGTGGCTTACATGCTTATGGCCAAATACAAGGTCTATGAAATGTTGTTTGGACAACTGAAGCTCAACAAACATCCTTTATTAATTGGTCAACATTTGACAAACATGGGTTGACAAAAGAGCAACATAACCTTGAATATGTTGCATCGATTGGCTTCATTTGAGATGGAGTTACACCAATGGGAAGGATTATCTACCTTTGGCAACTGTAGATTAATTTTGAGCATGAAGCCCATTGCCATGGTAAAATGCCCAACAGCCTATAACATCATCAAAAGACGACCACTGTAAGGAACCTTAAAGATGTGTTATTAACTCACGCCTTGTAATCAAGTCCGACGGAGCAAGGTGCGGGTGTTTTTAGAGATAGATAAGAAGAATCTGAAGAATGTTATATAGTACTTATGAAGAAGAAGATGGATTGTACTAAAATTTCTACTGTGACTGAAGAGTGACTAATGCAACTAGAAATCTAACCAACGACCTCTATCCAAGGGATTTGGTGAATATTGGAACCCCAAGGTAAACCCAAAATGGTCCAGATTACTGATGACCTATTAAAGACCATGGTGGGCAAGCCAACGAGCCCAACTAAAGAAAAATAAGTGATTTATGGCTAAAGCAACACAAGTCAATCAAACGGTAAACAGTGACCAAAAGTCGTCCTAGGAAGTAGTAACCCCCTTTAATCAATTTTACAAGACCCCTTTTAATCGAAATTTTTGTACTGAAATGTGTGAGATGTGACCTTTATTAATTAAAAAGTTTTTGGAGGACCAAAGTCCAAGCACTGGTGGGTCGGTGGTGAGATTAAATTATAGAAACAAAGTTATAGGAGCTGCTACGATAGTAATGATGAGGATAATGTGGATGATGAATACGGGTGGAAGATTCACCTCAAATCAATTGCTTTCTTAGAGAAAATAATAATAATAATAATATTTCAAAGGCAAAAGATGGTTAAGATTGAAATCATGCTTATATTATATTTATGCTAAATGGGATCATAATAATGACTGTCTAATACTAGTCTAAGCTCAAAAGAATGTAGGGGGGATATATTATATACATATATAATTTATATGGTCTCATTTCATCTCCTTCATTGGTTGTTCCTTTTATCCCATGCGAATCTCGAGAATTATTTTATGTTTTTTTTCAAAGGTAGTATCCATAATAGAGTTATTAAAAAAAAAAAAAAAAAAGGAAGCTGATGATTTGATGATGATAAAAAGATCATTCAAGAATAAAGATTTAATCAAAAGTTACTCTAGAGAGATCAATGGGGGGTTAGAGTCTTTATTCTGTGCTTACTAGAAGCAGTGTAATTAAATTTTTTTCAACAATTTGTGGAATTAGTTCTTGTTTTAGATGGTAGCAAAATAAAAGACCCTTCTCAACAAAAGCACAAGAGAAGGTCAAATATTAAACTTCAATACAAAACAAATTTCAAAACTTTGTCTTCTTACTATTAAAGGTATATCAAATATAGTACTAAAATTAAATGATGTTGGGCTTGAAAATTATTAAAAATTTTAATTCCAAAATATAAATATATCAAAATATAAATAGTATTAAAAGCAGTGTAATGGATTAGAAAAAAAAAAAGTTACTGTTTCGTATTGACTTTAAACCAAAATAATTTAAAAATTATATCATTTTAATGTAAGAAAATTGAAGATGCTCTAAACAAACTAAACTTAATGGTTAAGCATCTTAATTCACGTTTAACATTTTTTGTGGCTTGAGCTGATGGAGAGAAATGTTTTCAAAGACCAAATGTTTTCATAGTGTAGTAACCCAAGTCTCCCACATACTATAATATAATGGGCAGTGAGTCTTTAAGCTTAATATTTGTATGATACAGTATTGTTCATATTTGGTCTTCCCCAAACAATACAAAAAGGAAACTTAAAATAAGAAAAAATAAATATATATATTTATTTAGTTATTTAGTTATTGTTCTTAGAGGTGCCCATTACATTTTTTTAATGGAAATGTGAGATCACAATTCCAGTAGAAGAATAGTAAGCTAATCCAGAGTCTTGGGTTTCTATTTTATAATGTACCGTGCCTCTAAACAAAATTGTTTTTGTTTCTTTCATTGATTCTCTCCCTTTGTCCTTGAGCACATCCATGTTACTCCCTTTTAAAGACAAATACAAAACAAAACAAAAGAAAGAGTTTCAAGAGTCAACTTCCATTAACCTGACTTCGACGAAAAAGAAAAAGCTCCCATTCGCCTGCGAGGAATTGTTGGAGTTATTAGAATTGGCAAATTCAAATTCAAAAAGTAATATCCATGAACAGTCAGTGGATGTGGGCTGTCACCTCTTCTAATTCAAAAGGAACTTAAATGACAACGCTCGTAGCCTCGAACTGATCTTAAATTATTCAAATTACAATTTTTTTTCCCCACATTTTTCTTCGGATGTTTTGTTTTATTATTATTAGACATTTGAAATTATCCAAATCCAACAAAGTTTCTAGTTGGGTGTTTATTTTATATGCACCAAAGATTTTGAGAGGGGTGCTATAGATTTAAGATTTAACTTTCTCTTTTTGTTTTTTATTTTTATGTTTTTAAAATTTGAAATGGGTTGCAGCTAGCTAGCCATTTTAAAAAAGTATTTAAGAGGCGCCAAAGTAATTAGTGATTAAAATTGTATGTTTGTTTTTTTTAAATATTTACCTTTTTCTCATGGGCCTCGACTTGGTATATATTTTATCACCTATTAAAAGATATAATAGAGCAATCTATTTACTTGATTAATTAAGTAACCAGTAAGCATAAATATAGGAATTTTATATTTCCTTAAAAGAAATTGAGTAATATTATATCTAAATTGTTGGATATATTTTATAAGAGTACTTTTTAAATTTTAATATATTATTTGTATTTTGGTTAATATTTTCTTATAATTTAAAAAAAAAAAAACTTTTATTTCAAAATCCAGCCTCCTCTTCTTCACTTCCTTTTTTCCTCCTCCTCTTCTTCTTTATCCTTTTTTTCTTAAAATAAAGAGTTTTGTCGATCAACAAACCTAAAAACTGGATTGCCAATTGAAGATTTTTGAAATTGGGTTTTTCTCAATATGCAAACTCAGCCCCCTAACCCTGTTCTTATAATAAAGGGAAAAATGCATTTTTATACAAGAAAATAGAAATAATTTTATTTTTATATATGTATTAAAAACTTAATATAAAAAATACAAGAAACTATTGTTTAACAAGTATTATAATAAGATTAGTATACAATTAGTATAACATTGGTATAATATTTAGCTTATAAATAATTATATTAATATTGGATTAATATTAACATACAATTGGTATAATATTAGTATATATTACTGTAAAAACTATTGATTAATAACTATTAACATACCAAAAATAGTATACAATTTGTAAAACATTAGTATAATATTTAATTTATTAACAATGATAAAACATTAGTATATCTTTGATATAACATAGGTATACAGTGCTGTAAAAATTAAGTATACTAAATGTATATATTAGTATAACTTTAGTATACTATTAGTATACAATAAAAAAATTAAATATACTGAATATATACGTTGGTATAATGTCAGTATAACATTAATGTATTATTGATATACAATAACAATTAGGTATACTAAACCTATAATGATGGTATAATATCGGTATACCAATGATATAAAAAGGGATATAATGTATATAATCTTTAAAAATGTTATACAATAATATATAATCTCTAACGATCCCAATAACCTATTGGTAGGACTTTTTTTTCAAATAATATAAAATAAATAAATTATTTTAAAAATACCCAATTGATAAAAATTATACAAAATCTACTCAACTTTCAACAATGCATTGCCATATTTGCGTCCACGTGGCAGATTTAGATTTTTGTCATGTCCATGTATGAAGTCGTCTTTTGAAAAGATGACTTTAGTGTAAATCTCACTGAAGGCGTCTTTTCAAAAGACACATTTAGTGCAAATCTCATTTACACTGAAGGCGTCTATTGTAAATGACCCCATTTACCAAGTTTGCAGGCAATTCGGGAGGGGTTTTCTCACGGGACCACTTCCAGCAAGTTTTAATTGTCTCCCATGAACACTTGGAAGCGATGAAATAATTTTCTAACCCCCGAATCAAAATTTGGATGCATTACTTATTTTTCAACTCTTCGGTCATAATTTTTTAACCTCAAATTTGTGTCTTCACTAAGACCAATCTGGGAAAGGTTTTCTCACAAGACTACTTTCAGCATGTTTTAATATGAACAACGCAAACAACAAGAAAATCGACCTAGCGGATCCGAATCGCAAACACAGAGAATCCCGTCGAGTTCTGTTTTGTCGAGTTCTTATTCTTCTTCATTTCAGAGCCAAATCTGCTGCTCATCATTCTTCTCACTATTTTGCTGTTCGCCAATCGTTCCCATTGCGCACCCCGTTGATTGCTGCTATCATTCATGTTGGTTGTTTGTTGGAGATCCGCCTCTGTCTGCATTGTATCACCCCTCTGGTTCTGCTTCTGAAAAATAGATTCTCAGAAACTGGTTCACCGTGATTAGAAGATCAACAGCGACAAAGGCACTGACATTTAAATATTGAATAAACTGAAATGCAAATAGTAGAGTGTCTATATACTCCGATATTTTTGATATTATGTAACAATATATGGCATACATGTAATGTATTTAAAAAATGGAATACTTTAATGTTATTAAGTTTTAAAAAATGACATTTTATGTAATTTCCTCTATAATATATGTAACACATTGGACTATTATAAATGGATGCATTCTTTTTCTAAATGTTTTAGCATTGCCAAAATTTTTTGTTAGGATATAATATTGATAAATATTATACAATTTACCTATATTTAAAATTTTTCCATAATTCATTCCCATTTAAAGTGCTTACGGGGATGGCACCACTGTTGCACCAACATGTATAACACATTTTACTTCTAAATTTATGTAGCAGGACACTTGTAATATTTACAT
>JAJIYU010002821.1:0-28767 GCA_030144865.1 Tinospora cordifolia | reverse complement strand
ATATCTTGATATCTATTGACTTGTCTGGGACCAGTTTTGAATTGCATATCTTGATATCTATTGACTTATCTGGAATCAATTCTAAATTGCATATCTTCATTTTCTTGAAGAGGTACATTCTCATCAGGTGGTAATGTGTGATTAATCATATTCTTTTGTTTTGCAGCTAATTCCACCATGTGGGACTTACCTTTGGGGAGTATTTTGAAATGCTCCTTGAGCAGTATTACCACCGAAAACAGTAGTAAAAAAGAAAAGAAGATACCCTCTAAAGGTGGTGACAAGACCAACTTTCACAGTCGATGATTCTTCTTTTTTTGTTATTGTATAAATTTGAGCGTGTTACCAAACACTTTTAATAATTAACTTAATGTAATTTTGTAATAATTAATATTTTTGAATAAAGTGATTGTGTTTGAGTTAAACTTATTAAAATAATATTATTTATGATCTTATATATATATACAGAGAAAAACCTGTGGACAAAATGCCATTGAAGGATTATCAAAGTATATGAAATGATAGCCATGAAAAAACGCTATCAAAGGATATTCAACAGTAGCCACCATTAAATGCTATCAAAGGAGATCAAACCATGGCTAGACATAAATGCTATCATAGTATAAAACATGATAGCTTTTAAAAAACGCTATAATTTGATTATTAATGGACAACATTCTGTAGCTATTTGAAAACGCTATTAAAGGATAGCTATTTAAAAATGCGGACAACATTCCATAGCTATTTGAAAACGCTATAATAGGATAGCTTTTTTAAAATGCTATCAATGATAATATTTGATAGCTATTTTAAAACGCTATTAAAGGCTAGAATTTGATGGCTATTTAAAAACGCTATTAAGGAAAGCATTTGATAGCGTTTTAAAAACGCTATTACAGTACGTGACTTTCAATAGCATGGGCTGTAATAGCGGTGATAAAAGTGCTATCTATCACTTATGATAGCATTTTTTCCAAGCTATTAAAGGTTTTTTTTCTTGTAGTGCTAGTCTTCTCTGTATCAGTTTGACTTCATCATTCATTTCTTTTGCCAAGTCTAGCCCAGTCAGTACATGATCTTCAAGTTCCGCCCAACAGGTTGTGATCTGCAAAGTTTTCCATAAAGAGTTTCAAATGGAGCCATCTTAATACTTGTCTGATAACTGTTGTTATAGGCAAACTCTGCTAAGTGTAAGTACTTGCTCCAATTACATTTAAAGTTAAAGACACAAGATCTCATCATGTCCTCTAAGGTTTGGATGACTCTTTTAGATTGCCCATCTGCTGGAGAGTGAAAAGCAGTACTCATGGTGAGTTTAGTGCCCAACTCTTTTTGTATACTCTGCCAAACTTTTAAAGTAAATCAAGAGTCTCAATCAGATACTATTCTTGAGTACACATGAAGTCTAACTATTTCCTTCACTTAGAGTTCTCCTAGCTTACTGACTTGGTCTATGGATCTGATTGGTAGGAAGTGAGCCATTTTAGTGAGATAATCCACAATCATCCAAACAGTGTCTTCTCCTTCCTTGTTCCTAGGCAACCCACTGACAAAGTTTATGGCAATGTTATCTCACTTCCATTCATGGATAGGGAGTGGTTGTAATATTCTAGAGGGTTTTCAGTGTTCTACTTTTACTTGTTGACAAGTTAGAACTTGGGAACATATTTAACCACATCTTTCTTTATTCCTCTCCACCAGTAAGTCTTTATAAAGTTTTCGTACATATTATTTCCACCTGAATGCATCGTATACTTGGTATGATGAGCCTCATCTAGTATGGTTTGTTTATTCTGTCTGTTTTGGGGCACATAGATCCCCTGGCTAAGTTTTAGGGTATTCTCAGCAACTAACCTGAAATCAGTATGCTTACCCTGTGTAACTTCAAATCTTCAGGACACATACAGTGGCTACTAACTCTAGGTCATGAGTAGGGTAATTCTTTTCATGGACCTTTAGCTATCATGAAGCATAAGAGATAACTTGCTTCTCTTGCAACAAGACTGATCCCAGTCCACTCAGTGAAGCATCCATATACAGGACGTAAGTGACATCATGGGTTGGAGTGACTAAGATAGGGGCCAAAGTTAATCTCTTTTTTAGTTCTTGGAATGATTGTTTGCACTTCTAATCCCAAGTGAATTTAACACCTTTCCTTGTTAACTTGGTCATAGGCTCGACTAGTTTGCAAAAGTCTTGGATTAATCTTTTGTAGTATTCAACAAGGCATAAGAAACTCCTGATCTCTGTAACTGCGTTTGGTTGTTTCCAGTACATTACAATTTCCACCTTCTCTGGGTCTACATAGATGCCTTTTGTTGTTACTATGTGGCCAAGGAACTTGATTGTGTTTATCCAGAATTTACATTTGCTGAACTTGGCATATAATTGGTGCCTTCTGAGGGTTTCCAATGTTATCCACAAGTATTCTAAGTGTTCAGCTTCTGACTTAGAGTAAATTAGGATGTCATCCATGAATACCACCACAAACTGGTCAAGTATAATCTAAACACTCGATTCATTAAATCCACGAATGTTGTTAGGGCATTAGTCAAACCAAAGGGCATCACAGTGAACCCGAAGTGTCTATATCGTGTCTAAAAGACTGTCTTGTGTATATCAGACTCCCTAATTCTTAGTTGGTGATATCCTGACCTAAGATCAATCTTTGAGAAATGAATGGTTCCTCTTAATTGATCTAATAGGTTATCAATCCTCGATAGAAGGTACTTGTTCTTTATGGTTGCCCAGTTTAACTTTCGGTAATCGACACATAGTCTTATGGAATCATCTTTCTTCTTCACAAACAGTATGAGAACTCCCCAAGGTGACTCACTCAATCTAATAAAGCTTTTCCCCTGGAGCTCGTCAAGTTGAGACTTCAACTTGATTAGTTCCACTGATTCTAGAGGTATGGCTATTGGGTTGGCTCCAAGGTGAAATTCAATCTTGAACTCTAATGTTCTAGCAGGTGGTAGTCTAGGTAAGTCATCTAGGAATATGACTTCATACTCACTAACAACTACTAGATCTTGGATTCTCTTTTGTTCAACAGAGTCCTTTTCTAAGAGTTTCTCGAACTCATCCTTGTGCTTCAAAGAATTTAACATGGCAATGGTTGTACTACTCAATAGTTTCCACATATCTCTATTAATTATATAGGTTTCCCTCAAAGGTAGGGTTATGGTTATTCACCTCTTAGGACAATCTATCTAAGTTTGGTATTGGTCTAACCAATCCATCCCAAAGATCACATCATAGCCATAAAATGATAAGTTCATAGGTCAACTGATATGAGTGTATCCCCAAACCTTAGGTCACAACTACACATTCTTTTTGAGGTAACAGTAGTTCTTATTAGCGTGGACACATTCAAAGTTATGGGTAGTGTTTTGTCACAAGTTGTAACTTATTAGCTAGTTCTTCAGAGATAAATGATTTCAAGGAACCTGAGTTAAATAACAGTTTCACAGCAACATTGAATAGTAGGAACGCACCTTCCACAACAAGGACTTGAGTTCCTGGGCCTCAATAGCAAACATTCTGGCCTGGTTCTAACCACGACCTTGATTATGCCCCTGATTGGTGTTCTGTTGTTGTTGTGTAGCTTGAGGATGACCGTTCTGACTCCTCCATGTAGTAGTTTTTGTTGATGAGTCTAAGCAGGTGCAGTTGGGCAATTTCTGGCAATATGACCCTTCCGCCTGTTTAGAAGGTAACATTCTAATTTTAACTCAAAGACAGGTCAAACCTAGTTGAGTTAATACTTTCTAAATCTGATACCACCATTGCTATAAGATTAAAGTTTCTAATTTTAGCCCAACAACTAATGTTTAGGCTTGACTTTCTAATTCTTACCCAGCAACTAATGCCTAGGTTTTGATACCACCTTGGTATCAGAGGAATCATCTTTTTCCCAGTGAGCTACAAACTTAGCTCTGATAACACCTTTTGTAACACCCCAACTCCTGAGACTTTCAATTTGGTTTAACCACAAGGCAGGCCAAGGTTTAGTTACAATTACAAGTACACAACTTGCCTTTCTAACTCAATTATCTCACGCTGTATTTAATTAAAAACATTCACTAAGGAAATTGCACAAAGATAAAAGAAAACTTTCTAAATCTTTATTGATTTTATAAAAGTAGGTACATGACTTCAAATTTAAACTTCTAAAAAGAATGAGTACACAACTCAAATAGAAACTTGCAACGAAAATTCAAAACTTAGGCAACATGCCCTTATATTAAAAAATAATAAAAACTTTCTAAAAGTAAACATTCTAAGCCTTTCTATGCTTCGTTCTTTAACTCAATTCCCTAAAAAGATTAAAAAAAGGGTGAGCACATAGCCTAGTGGATCTTTTTTCAAATGGCCAATTCATTATCCTAGACTAATATCACATTTAATTCAAACACTTGTAAAAAATTAAGTTATTCAAACAATTAGTTGTTGCGGTTGTAATTTACACTGAAAGGGGGCCTAATCCCTTGATGTTCTTATCCAAAATACCTCCCTTTTAGTGGAAAGACAAATCTTTATGTCACATTCCATTGGATTTAGGGTCTCTTGCCCATAATCCAAGGATTTTGTGCTACGCCCAATACACATAGTATATGTAATGAACACTCATTGTATACTTTTGGATCACTATGACAGTACATTGTTCTTACTCTCAACTTCTTTCTTTTAGTTCTAATGATCATGAAACATAAATCAAGTAAATAAATTCAGCATGTCCAACATATAAACATCAAGCATGATTATTCTTCATCAGATAAGCCTAATCATGCATAATTTAAGCATGCCATGGCTTCATCATCAAGTAAACATGGCATACATGCTAAACTAAAAATTAAATCATGTTATTCAAACCTAAACATGCATACTAAAGAGAATTTAGGTATGCACGAGCATGGTATTAAACTAAAGCAATGGAGTGGAAGTTCTAGAAATCACTTTTACCTTATTTTGCAATTTCTTAAAAATCCAGAAGAGTTTCTACAGTCCAAGCACTTCAAGAACACTAAACTACATATGAACAATAACTTCTCACTTAAGAACACTCAAGAACAAAAGAGAAGTAAGAAGGGGTGCCAAGAAGAAGACTTAAAAAGAACAAGATGGTCTTGTCAACTCTTGCTCTGGGATGAAGAAAAAGTGAGCATAGGGGGTCCTTTATATAGATTTTTCTCTGCACATAGAGGGGACGGTTTGGAAATCTTGCATCAGCCACTTTCTAATTCCCTTGAGCACGTTTTGGCATGTGGGACCACTAGGGTTGCCTCTTTTTTGTGCAAACACACATGGCTTAGGCAAGTGTTCATTTAGGGTTTCCTTTCCATGAGTGAACACGATCTTGTCTTGGCTGGGACCACTTGCTAATCTTTGTTTGAACGTCAATCTAGGTGTGAGAGACTTTCTAAGTATGGGTTATTCTCTTTTGTGCTCAAGAATCGTCTTAGTTACTTTTTAATTTGTCCTCAAAGGAAACTTTCCAATTTATTTTAGTAATTGATTCCTTTTCGTGTGCACACCAAATCAACAAGATTTAGTAGCCTTCTGTTTGAATTAGAAACTTCTAATCTTGTTCCTTGGATGTTTAGAAACATTTTTTAGCAACTTCTATTTTTGAATTAGAAACTTCTAATCTTGTTCATTGTGTGTTTAGAAACATGTTTGAGCAACTTCTACTCTTGAATTAGAAACATCTAATCTTGTTCCTTGGGTGTTTAGAAACATTTTTCAACAACTTCTATCCTTGGAAGTCATGTGAGTAAGAGAATATTTTCTTCTCTTTGTGAGTGCTCACCAAGCAAGGACAAACTTGACACTTTGCATGGTTTATTTTTGGAACCATAGTGTGAGCATGGAAAGTTTCTAATTTGGATCATGCCTTCTTATTTTGATTTCTTGGATGACTTTGTGTGCATGGGCTTAGGGTGCACATGATAATGGCACATTGGAACTTCTACTTTCTCTATTGAGCACACATGAGCAACTTCCCAAATAGATTTTAGAAACTTTCCTCTTTTCTTTCTTGCTTGCTTGGACGTCAAGGTGAGAGGCACATGATCATTGTAGATGGTGCACAGGGATCATCTTTTATGGTTTCTAATTTCATGTACAAGGACGTCTCATGTGAGGTGCACATGCTTATGCCCACATTTCACACTTTTGGGTGCACATGAATTTAATAAAAATTAATATCTCATGTTTGGCTAGGATTTTCTTCAGTTTTCTTTCTTAATTCCCATTCCACTAAACCCTATTCGGCAAATAAACCCTTAGTTGGATGAATGAAATGAATTTCAAATGCTTGGATCATGTGAGATGTTCATTCCATTCCATTTCATTTTTTTCTTTCTTAATTTTTACTCTCTTGAGAGGTTTTTTTGAGCAATTGAACTTGTTAATTGATCTTTGAAATGAATTTGGTCTCATTTATCATTTCATTTCATTTTGAACAAATTTTTTAGTATATTACATTATTTTTGCATGCACAGTGTGTTATCGTGTTAAGCACCACGGTATTCACGAGGTATTCAAACAATTGCACTTTCTTTGTGTTTTCCTTTGTTTCTCTCATGTGTGGAACTTCGATACATCAAACATAGAATTCTAAAATATGTATTTCAATGGGTAGAACGTTTTATACCTAAGTTATGTTTTTTGATTCACTCGTTCATCTCAAGAAGATGCCGATAATTTTTTGGACATCTCAAGATCATGTTACATTGGATAGGATGTGTATTCTTCAGGAATGAGAGGTAGTATTTGAAAACATGGATTCTCACTAAGAACCAGAGCGTTACCTGTGCACAGTTGTTTGTGAAAGCATCACTGTACAAAACTTCTTGCAAGTGGCTTAGTTCCTCCTTTGCTAACGCTTGTAACCTGTAGCAGAGACGTGGGGTAAATTAGGACCAATCTAGAACAACTAGGGGAAGATGAGAGTTGTTTGGTGTCAAGTTTGGGGAGGAGGTACATAGCTATTGGGAGGAACAACGCGATTAGGGTTTCATGCAGTGCAAAATGATGCAATTAAGGTTTTTCGTGCACTTAATATATATATATATATATAGCCCAATAACCCATAACTTCCATTTCTGATCTTCAATGGTAGTATCACAGTATTTCATTCCAATACCATGGTATTGGGATTGTTCCTAATCGTAATATCATGGTACGGGCACTACAGTAACACGTCTGCAACAAAATTTTGAGTTCCTAATCGCAATTCCACGATCTTGAGTCTCAATATTGCAGCACCACGTTGAATTTCTAATTTTCGTGTTATTTTATCATAGTACCGTGGTACCCAACCCAAAACAAGTACTATGTCTTAATACCCCAAAATCTCACGAACGCATACATGTCAGAAACAAAAATTGTAAAATATAATATAATCAAGAAAATAAATGAATAATATTTTTATATAAATGTATGCACCATAAGGTACATGAAAATAAATATATATAAATTAATTAAATTAAATTATTTATTAACAGAAATCATGGTTGCATGATAATAATAATAATTTATATAGAGTATAAACAATAAGAATTTAGATAGAGTATATATATATATATTTAATGGGTGTAGATGCATATATACATAGTTATAAATTTATTAATATATATGAATGATATGATTTTGAGCAAACAAATATAATATAATATAATATAAGGGCAAATATGGTGTACTTGGTTATTTTGATAATAAAATAAATATGTGCGGGTAGCAATTGAAAGTAAAAAAAAAAAGTCAAAAGGAATGATATCATGGTTGAGTGTTGGTTAATTAAGTTAAGGATTTAAGTCTCATTGGTTGGAATACATACATACATACATATATATATATAAGTGAGCTTAGTGGGTATATTACATTGAAAATAAATGAGAAAGAGTGAAATGAAGTAACGATGCTATGGTGCACGTGGGAACTGAAGATAACTTGAATTTTGATTGGTCATTATATAGATAGGTGTGGGGTGGTGGAGCATTGCATTTGCTTTTCTTATTTCGTTCTCACGCCCAGAACACAGCAAAAATGCATCACGCCCAAAACATACCAGAAAACACAGAAAATTCTCAAAATCGAACGGAAAAACCCCATATTGTTGTTACTATGGCATTTGGCACGAAGAATGAAGACGAAGAATGAAGAAGAAAGGGAAAACCAGCTGCTGCTGGTTTGGACAAAGAAGAAGATGCAGAAGACGAACTATGTTGGTGCACGAAAGGAAAAGAAAGAAGATCAAAGCAACTATTGTTGTTGTTGCTGCCAGATGAAGAAGAGAACGAAGGAAGGGTGCTGCTGGCCATGAATCACAAACAGAGGAAGGAAAGAAGAAACAGTCGTGGCTGGCTTTTGCGATTTAGGTGTGAAAGAAGATGAATCGCAGATGGTTGTGATTTGTAAACAGAGAAGAGAAACGCACAACAGCTGTGCGTGCTACTGTGTGCGCACAAAGAAGAAAAACAAAAACTAGCAACTGCTGGCGTGTTGCTGTTGTGCATGCGAAGAAGAAAAAACCAGCTTGTTGCCAGTACATGAAGGACGAACTGCAGCAAGGGGTTTTCATTGGTGGGCATTTGCCCTCGCGAAGAAGAAGAAGAGCGATGCCCTAAGTTCGAACATAGATCTGGAAGGTATAATGCTTATGTTTTTAGATTTTTAAATTTTAAATAGTTTAAAATTAATTATTTTCTTTGATTATAGATGTGAAGAGCAATACTAGATGTTCAAGCATATCAGAAACGAAAATAGACAATTTGAAAATTTTTTAGTCGTAAGTTATATGCTTTAAATTCATGTTTCATTAGAAATGATTTTTATTTATAATTTTGAAATTATTAAATTGATGTGAATGATAATAATTATCAAAGTTCAGGGGGTTGTGGAGATTCGAGAATTTATTTAAAAATTTATTATTTGATTTAATTTCATGTAAAGAAAGGATTTTAATATTTAGAACTCCCTGTAGTTAAAAATCTAAATTTGGCATCCAAATTCAAGTTTTAGTGTTTTTAAATTATTTGTTCTGATCTAAATAAATTATTTGGAAGTGAATGAATTGTAGAAGCTTGAGAATGAATTATAAGAGTTTTGATTTTCGGATTGAAAGTTTAAAATAGTAGAGGTGTTATTTTCTAAAATATAAGCTTAGAAGTATTTTTGAACCAAATTTGGATGAATACTGAGGACATAGAAAATAAATTTAAAATGATCTTTATTTTCATATTTGAAAACCTTATTTTGATCTGAATGAAATTAGTTGAATATGAATGATCTACTTTGGAAATAAAAATAAAGTATTGAAGGAAATTCTAGAGTTTCAGTGATCCTAAATTAG
The DNA here is from genome assembly GCA_030144865.1 of Tinospora cordifolia. Lineage (NCBI taxonomy): Eukaryota > Viridiplantae > Streptophyta > Magnoliopsida > Ranunculales > Menispermaceae > Tinospora > Tinospora cordifolia. Next base: position 19,409 of record JAJIYU010002821.1, on the reverse strand, counting down.
ATTTATTTTGGTGTCTAATAGAAATAAGAATTTTTGGAAAAGATTCTAATTTTGAATAAAGCAAATATGAGAGTTCAAGAATATCCAAACTTAGAATTACTTTCATTCATTATAAATAAGTAATTGGCACTTGGAGATTTAGTACTGTGATAGATTAATTGTAGATTAATGACTTTGGAATGTTAAATCTTTGTGAGGTGACACAAGAAAAATTCATAAATCTTAGGCGGGAAGGATTTCCTTGCTTGTTAATATTATATGAATTTTAGGTGGGAAGGATTTCCTTGTATGCTATGGTTGTTATTTGTTTGTGATTGGAATGCTTTGAATGATGATTATAGTGTCCGGTTAATCGCTGTCTAACATGTTTTATCAAGTTCATGATCTATTCATTTTACTCATCATTTATTTGTTCATATTTAATGGATGATGTTGTATGGATGACACTATCTGTGAAACTAAATAAGATTAACAATTTATTAAGAACACACGTACCGATGCAATGGGTAGCAACAGACATACTGTAGCTCTCCATACAGTGCAGTATAGCGCTAGTCTAGGAACATTGTGAGTATTTCCACCATATGGTTGTGGAAACCGCTGAGGCTATTCATAGAGATCGGTAATCACTGTATAGTGTTACTTTTTCTTAGACAATAATCCCTACTATATAGCTGGATTGTATACTCGGAGTGGCTGATATGGTGATTTGAGTGCAACACCTGGAGAGCTCATCATGATGGTATAGCTGGAAAGCATACTATGAGAAACAATGATAGTACGGCTAAATAAAGTATATATGAGAGTTCAAGAATATCCAAACTTAAGAATTACTTTCATTCATTATAAATAAGTAATTAGTGCTTGGAGATTTAGTACTGTGATAGTTGATTGCAAATTAACGACTTTGGAGCATTAAATCTTTGCGAGGTGACACGAGGGAAATCCATAAATCTCAGGTGGGAAGGATTTCCTTGCTTGTTAATATTATACAAATTTTAGACTCAAAACATGATGACTGCTAGCTTAGGATATTTTGCATGCTATGGTTGTTATTTGTTTGTGATTGGATTGATTTGAATGATGATCATAATGTCCGGTTAATAGCTTTCTGACATGTTTTATCGAGTTCATGATTTATTCATTTTATTCATCATTTATTTGCTCATATTTGATGGATGATGTTGTATGGATGACACTATTTGTGGAACTAAATAAGATTAATGGTTTATTAAGAACACACGTACCAATGCAATGGGTAGCCGTAGACATACTGTATCTCTCCATAGAGTGCAGTATAGCACTAGTTTGGGCACATTGTGAGTATTTCCACCCTATGGCTATGAAAATAGCTAAGGCTATTCTTAGAGATGGACAATCACTGGATAGTGTTACCTCTTCTTAGACAGTAATCCCTACGGTATAGCTTGATTATATACCTGGAGTAACTGATATGGTGATTTGAGCGCAACACCTGGAGAGCTCATCATGACGGTATAGCTAGAAAGCATACCAGGAGATCATGATAGTATGGCTGGAGTGCATACTAGTTGTTCACTCTCGAATTACAGGAAATACTGGGGGTGGATTCCCTTTTGGTCTTTAGAGTACAACAAACAAATGAATCCTTGAAATGATTAATGTGTGAAAGTGTGTGCATGTTTTGATTTTTGGTTTTTATAATGTTGATGATGTGTAGAGATGGCCTACTAGGCTTTTGAGCTCACTGTAATATTATTTTTTAGGTCCACATGGACATAGTGTATAGTGACCTGCGTCAGGAGACTTTAATTCTAATTGGAAAACTTATGGGAAGGTGATTCTGGACAGGGTGTTTTTAGCTTTTGTATTATGGGTTAAGGTTATTTCTTTTTATTATATTGTAATTGACGGAGCATATGCCTTTCTCAATTTTCATTTAACTGTTTTTACATGTATTTATCATGATTTTGGATTTTGGCCGGTTAGGCTAACGTATGAGGTTTTTATGATTTCATCCGCTACGGATTTACTCTGATTATTTCACATTATTGGTTACTTATATTTTAGGTGAAATGGTTTTGAGGTTTATTTTAAATACCTCACTGACAAGAAAACTAGTTTTATAATTCATCTGATAAATCTTCCTAAATTTTGAGAAATTTTAGAGAGTTAGTAAAATGAGATTAATTTAGAAGTTGACAACTCAGCTTTTAGAAAAGGATGACTATATGATCATGTACCGAGAAATCTGGACACAAAACTGGGATGTCATAAAGGGGTATCAGAGCTATGGTTGTAGCTCACTGGAAAAATATAACGTAGTGTGAATAACCTGAGTTAGATATATAACTTAGTGTGGATACCCTGAGTTAGAAACATCACCCAATGTGGATACACTGTACTCTTTGGGAAATCTGAGCATCGGCTGGAGAGCCTTAGGCTAAAACAGATTCTTAATGGAACTACTTCCAAACAAAGGGGTACAAGTTGGATAACATTATCCCCGGAGTCATCCCAAGTACCACAAAAATTGGAAAAGGGAAAAAATTAATTTTTACTGAAATGGAATTTTCAATACATTTGCTTTTTAACTAGAAAATGAATTTACTAAATTGGTTTTGAATATCTAATGCAATGCGTGAATGACTCTAGCGGATGGCTAGAAGTCTAGAGAAGATCCAGGTGATACCAACGTGCTCAAGCTGTGATCGAGTACTAGTATTGATCCCTAATAGTTGACCTCTTCCCTAAGTACAGGTTCCTGAAGGTTGGGTCTTGGTTGATCTTCTTCTTCGAAAGAAAACACTTGAGGGTTAGACCTCTACTTGGATTTGAGGTCCTAAAAGGGTGATTGCTATTCAAGTAGTTGTCCTTAATAGTTGACCTACTCTTGGGATAAAGGTCTCTAAGGGACAAATCTTGGTTAATCTTCTTTTGCGGAAAATGTTTTCGAAGGTTGACCTTTGTACTGACTAAAGGTCCTAGTCCTAAAAGGTTGATTACTCCGGAGGAAAGGTCCGAAACTTGAGAATGATGGAATCACATTGAACAATTGTACAAAACAGATAGAAAAAAATTAGGTGGCTAGAGGTTTAGAAAAGACTTAGGTGACGCTAGAGTGCCTGAGTCACTAGATGCAGGTGTTACTTGAGTACTGAGAGGTATTCCCAACAGTTGACCTATTATTGGGGTAAAGGTCCCTGAGGGTGAGATCCTTCTATGGGAAGAGTATCCCTGACAGTTTACTCCCTATAGAGGTATCCTTGAGGTTGGTGTTTTTCTTCGGAATATGTGCCCCTATGGGTTGACCCTATAGAGATATTCTTGAGGGTTGGTGCCATTTCTTTCAGAGGTGTCCCCAAAAGGTTTGACCTCTACTCTAATTAAAGGTCCTAGAAGGTTGATCCCTACTCAAGAAAAAGGTTTGATTCGGGAATTATGGTATCACATAAAAATGGGATTGAGTTGAATACCAGACCATAAGTCTAGGTAGAGACCAAATGTTGTCTGGAAAGCACAGTGTATCATAAATAAAATAAAATCTTTTAGGGCATAGGTTAGATACTGACAACATGAATGAACGCACACTTGATTGGTTAGGACCCAAGTGTGGGAGGAGCCTGTATTTCTGGTCTCTATGTAGGATGGGGTGCATAGAGATTTAGGAATATGCAAGAATCCTAGACTTAAAGAATGATGGACCATGTTCAGTGCGTGATCGGTTTCTTTGGCTAAACTTGTACACACTGTATTATACTGGGATGGGGAGGTCTAATACGGTGGGTCTTGTGTCAGCCTTAAAATACATCCGTGGGTGCATTGTCGCGCTATAATTAACTAAAGGATCCAATTGAACATGGTGGGACATCTGCAGTCATGGACATCAAGACACTTGTTCCATTGTATGGGTGTAATGTAATTTTGGGTGGAAGTCTGTGTGGAAGGGCGAAGGTAGGATGGGGTGCCCAAACCTGAAAGCATAGATGGAAGCTTGGGATTATATTATGCTTGTGATTGTTTGTAATATATGTAGTATAATTATTTTGAGTATATACCCGAACTTCTATACCCAGAAATAAACCAAATGTTGTCGACTTAGAAGCATAAACCCCTAGACCACTGAGACAAAGCAAGAACTTAGAAACATGAATCTAGAGTCACAACAACACGATAAATGCAAAAGGGTATAGGTGGGTAGAAAGGAAAGATCATCACAAGTCTTAGTATCCAAAGTTTTAGAAATAAAGTTTGATTTGAGTTGGTTATTGAAATTGCCCATTTTAATATAACTAAATTATTACATAGCGAAGTATTTTTGACTTGTCGATAATGTCAAGCATAAGGGAAGAACCTAGTATAATGTAATACCCTAAAAACTCTATATTTAACTAAATGAAATTCAAGATCAATTCAGTGAAATTGGGTGCAAACTGACACCAGGCTCATTTTAGGGCTAAATTTGGCAAGCTTTCGAAAGTCTCATTTGGTGGCCTTTAGGGACCCAAAACAACTTGAAATGAAGTAAGGTGACATGAACCAACTAATTGAACAACATATCCGAAAATTAAAACAATTAGTCAAAGTTAGGGTTTTCATTTGTTAAATGCCCTTCAAGGGGCCCAAATTAGAAAGAGTTGTCATTTATGGTACTTTGGGGGATCAAAATAACCCAAAAAAAAAACATAATGACATAAACTAACAAAATGAATGAAATATCCAAAATTCAGAATAATTGGCCAAGATTTGGATTTTCATTTGCCTAGTGACCTTGTGGGTCTTAAATAAGGAAATTTTTTGAATGAAAATCACCTAGGGCCAAACCATACCTTAAAATGTACATTAGGTTCATGTGATTCCAAAACTATGGGATACAAATCATAATTCTATGTAAATATGGAGATATTATTTTTTATTTGATTTTTGTGAACCCATGAAGTCATGGACACCCCCACTTTATTGTGTACACCCAAACCCACTTAAGCCAAAATGGTCCAACCACGTACATGTGTGTGTACACACATGTGAACAACCCTATTTAGATAATTTATTGCAACCAAGATGAACATCTTTGACTATTATATGGTGTCCTTTCAAATTTGACATTGTACACCCATGCTTGATGTCTAAGAAATAAGAAAATGGGAAAGTATTCCTTGTGTATTTGTGTGATGAGCAAGCAAGGAAACCAAAAAGAAAAGTTGCCATGAGCACATAGGGGACATCCCATTTGAATTAGAATATGATTTAAACCTCTTTTGTGTTCACACATAGTTAGGAAACAAGATTGTACTCATGTTTTTTGAATTAGAAAGCCATAGTGGTCCCTCTTGCTAACCATGAGCACACTTGCCCTCTTTATGGAAACCATCCCCTTTATGTGTAGAAACTTGTCCAAATTTTGGTGAACTACCTAAGGCTGCCCTAGGACGTCCCATATGCTCTCATGAACATCTATATAAACCGTCTTTGCTCACTCTCATCTCATCTCAAAGCAAAGAGTTGACACTTCCCTCTTTGTTTGTTCTTGGCCTCTTCTTAGCACCTCTTCTCACTTCTCTTTTCCCTCTTGTGTGAGTTGTTTTGAGTAATTTTGCTGGTGTGTGAAAGTGCTAGACGTTGGGGGAAAGCTTTGCTAAAATTTTTGAAGGAACCACTACTAAGGTGGAGGGAATTTCTAGAACTCCTTCTTTACTACTCCAAGTCTTTAGTATATTCATGTTTGGTTTTAATTTTCAGCATGTTTATATTTCAGTTTGAAGCATGTTTGATCAAGTTTTATTTTTAATTTAACATGTTTTCATGTTTTAATTCATACATGATAGCATAATAAGCTTAGAAGCCATGTTTAGGCTTATTTTTGAAATTTCAAGCATGTCATGTATGTTTTTCATGTGCTCTTGATTATTTAAATTTTGATATTAATTATTATGATCTTGTTTCATATTTATTTGAAATTAAATATGAGAAAGTGAAGATAAAATCATGCACCATCATAATAGTCTAAGTGATGCTATGGGTGTTATTTGCATATACTTAATGTATATGAGTAACATCACTAAGTATAGATGTGTTTTAAAATACTTAGAATGTGGACTTGTGATCCTTACTTCCAATGGAATGTGACAAGATGAATTGTCATTCCATCCCAAAATAAGAGTATTTTAATGAAGAACATCAAGGGATTAAAAACCCCTTTTGATCAAATATACAACACTAACAAGATATTGTTTAAAACGCTTAATGCTTGTAAATGATTGACATTGGATGTACTTTTGATTTAAATTAGTAAATTAGTATTTTGATTAATGATCTACTAGGCTATATGCTCACCTCTTCCTTTTATTTTTCAGGAATTGAAATGCATGATCAAGCTTGCTAAGGGATTAGAAAGTCTATTTTTAGAAAGTTCCTATGTAAGGGCATATTGCCCAAAATTTGAATAAAGACTTCCGCTAAATTTTAGATTTATGTACTCTTTCTTTTGATTACATAAATTCAACAATGTATTTCTTTATTTTACAAATAAAGAATTTGAAATTTTTATTTATTTACTTGTATTATCTTGTTAAATTTTAAACTCAATGAAAGTGTATTTATAAGTATTTCAATAAGTATTTTTTTTACAACAACAGTTACAATATGGGGGGGGGGGGCGGGGGGGGGGGGGAGGGGGAGGGGGGGTTTCGATCCCTGCCCTCTTGTGGGGCAAGGAGATACCATCACCAACTACTCTAAGCAGCTGGGGGTGAGTATTTCAATAAGTGTTAGAATAAAGGAATTGAGATATAAGTTGTGTACTTATAAATGTAACATAGGACCCAACCCGCCTTATGGTTGAGCTTAAACAATGTCTATTGGGGGTTGGAGTGTTACATATAATGGTAGTCAAGGGAGAAACTGGAGAAAAGTTTGAGCCTAGAAACAAGGCCATGCCAATGGCAAAAGGATCGATAGGGGTCAACATCCCAGAGATCATCACAGAGAATGGTAGAGCAGGTAATGAGAATCCTGCAGTTACTAGTAGCACCATAGCTATTAGTACCAGTACAGCCATAGGTGCAGCCACTAGTATAGCTTTAAGCTCACCAAAATGTCATAGTTGTCGCATACAATACCTAAGCTAGAACATCATAGTTCCAATATTCAATCACACCAAAGTTTGTGAACTCATAGTTTTTCTCAGCATTAACTCAGAAAGAAGGCTACATTTACCATCTTACCACGAAAAATAGGACACGCACTATTTCAAAATCACCAATGATAATTGAAGACATAATTCCTAGAACTAAAAGGGCAGTGACCATATGAAACATTAGTAAACTAAGGAAGTAGTATATTCTAGAAATTGTGAGATGTACCATTTGGGTATTAACTTGACTCAAATTTCGAGGACGAAATTTCATTTAAAGGGGGTAGGTCGTAATGCCCTGAAATCTCATGAACACATATATATCAAAAACAAAAATTATAAAATATAATACAATCAAGAAAATAAATGAATAATGTTTTTAAATAAATGTATGCACCATAGGGTAAATGAAAATAAATATGTATAAATTTATTATATTAAATTATTTATTAAAAGAAATAATGGTTGCATGATGATGATGATGATGATGATAATAATAATAATTTAGATAATGTATAAACAATGAATATATATAATTAATGGGGTGTAGATACATATATACAAAGTTATAAATATATTAATATGTATGGGTGATATGATTTAGAGCAAACAAATATAATATAATATAAAGGTAAATATGGTGTACTTGGTTATTTTGATAATAAAATAAATATGTGTGGGTAGCAATTGAAAGTAAAGAAAAAGTTAAAAATAATGATATCATTGTTGAGTGTTGGTTAATTAAGTTGAGGATTTAAGTCTCATTGGTTAGAACACACACACATATATATATATATATGTGTGTGTGTGTGTGTATGTGAGGATAGTGGGTATATTACGTTGAGAATAAATGAGAAAGAGGTAAGGATGCAATGGTGCACGTGAGAATTGAGGAGAGCTTAAATTTTGATTTGTCATTGCATAGATAGGTGTGGGGCAGTGGTGCATTGCATTTGCCTTTCTTATCTTGCTCTCACGCCCAGAACACACCAGAAATGCATCATGCCCAAAACATAGCTTTTGGTATATAATAACTAGCCATTTTTCTAAATTTGACAGTTTGCTATACTAAATAGAAAATTTTTAATTATTTTTTATATTCACATTTTTCCTAATAAGTATTTCATAATGTTATATAATATTATATAACATTTTTTTCTATTATTTAACATTATTTTACCCTACATACATTTTATTTATTTATTAATTAATCCTCAAATCGGATAAATACAAATTTAATATATCAATTGACCTCCAAAATTTTAATTTCTGTGTCATTGAATTTAGAATTTCATTCTAGACATTTCAGTAACCTGCCAACTAAAATTCTAGTGCTAATATGTGTATCTCCTATGTATCGATTTCTAACTATCATATAAATTCTCAGGGCCGAAATAGGCACAAATAAAGTACATATCTATATTCTACTCAATGATTCAAACACAATGATATATATATATATTGTGTAGTTTTACTCATAATAAAATTACACTCTAGTTTTAGGTCACATAATTGGCTAATACTTGTATTGAAAATTATACTAGGAAAATCATAATTTATAACTTTCATAATAATTCTGTATTAAAAAGAGGTAAAAATGATTTACCCAAAGTATTGAATCCTCGAGAACAGTAACTTCTCTTTTCCTCTTTTCCTCTCTTTTTCTTCTCTTTTTCTTCTTCTTTTTCTTTCTTTTCTCTTCTCTGTTTTTTTTCCTATCTTTATCGGCTGAGCAATTTGAGGAGAAGATGTGAGAATGAAATGAGAACAACTCATTCATATATGCATGTATTTGGGGGTCCCACCCACATTAAATGCTAAAATAAAGCTTTCCATTTCTCTTTTTTTTTTTTTTTTTTTTTGCATTATTCATCCACCTCATTTTTACCATGCAAATATATATATAGATAATATCATTTTATCTTATCCATACAACTCACTTTTCTCATATATATATATATATATATATATGTATGTATGTATGTATATTCCAACTACACCACATCATACACAAATATTTTAATTTCATTTTCCAACAAAGCATCATATTTTCATTCATTTTTTTCGTCTATGATTTAATAAGTTCCCATAAACTAATTATTATCATTATTTATTTATTTTATTTTCTATTTAATACACACATTAATTTATACAATTCTTGTAAAATCTGCATTTTCATTTATAATTCATTAATTTTCACATGTCATTATAGATTGAACCCGTCAACTCAATGTCCAAAAATACAGATTGTTACAGTCTCCCTTCCTTAGAACAAATTTCATCCTCAAAATTTAGTAAAATGACAAAAAAAAAAAATTAAGAAGCAACTCTCATATTCTGAGGGAAGTAACTTGCCATGTAGTCCTTTCCCTCCCTGGTGTCCTTGATCAACACTACGAAACTGCCAACTTACATGTACCATCGGTATGTCCTTGTTGCGTAGTTTCTTCACAACTCGATCAATGATAGCTACTAGAGCCTCATTGTATGAACAATCCTGTTGCAACTCAACATGTTTCCGATCAATCACATGCGAAGGATCAGGGTAGTACTTTCTCAACATCGAAACATGAAAGACGTTGTGTACTCTCACTAACTGAGGTGGTAATGCCACTTAGTAAGCAACAAGATCTATCCTCTCGAGGATCTCGAAAGGTCCAATATATCTCAGAGTGAGTTTTCTTGAAATACCAAAATGAGTATGCCCCTTCTTGAAATACCAAAATGAGTACACGATCACCAACATCAAACTCAAGAATCTTCCTCCAGTTATCTGCATAACTTTTCTGTCAATCATGAGTTGCCTTCATGCTCAAACGGATCTATTGGATTTTCTCATTCTGCTCCTTTATAAAAGTAGGGCCCAAAATTGCTATGTCACCAACCTCGGCCCAACAAACTAGTGTAACACCCCAACCCCGAAGAATTAGGTTTATGCTCAACCATAAGGCGGGCCAGGTCCCATGTTACATTTGCAAGTACACAATTTGCATCTCGATTCATTTATTCTAACTCTTATTGAACCTTTTATGAGTGTCTCACCCAATTTGATCAATCTTAAATTTAATAAGACATTACAAGTAGAAAAATAAAATCTTCAAACTCTCTATTTATTCAAATAAAATAAATAAACTTACATCCTTAAATTAAATCATAAACTTGAGTACATGACTCATTAATTAAAAATAAAAATCTAGCGAAAGTCTAATATCCATAATCTTCATGGTTCATTCAATTTTCGAAAAAATAAAAGGAATGGGGTGAGCACATAGCCCAGTGGATCATTCATTAAACAACTAAGTTATTATTTCAAATCAATAACACATCAAATTCCCCACACTTTCATGCATTAAGTGATTCACACAATGTTTTGTTTCAAGTTGACGTTATGATTGAAAGGAGGTCTATTCCCTTGATGTTCTTATTTTAAATACCCCTCTTTAGGGGGGAAAGACAATTCTTTTGTTACTTTTCATTGGATGCCACATATCAAGTATCCCTTAATTGCACTCCACAACCACACACTCCAATCCAAGCATGTGATAAGAACACCCACAGCATCCCTACGGATCACTATGACAATACGTGGTTCTTATCTTCACTTTCTTCTGTTTAAGATCACATGATATGGTATGCTTGAAACTTTAAAGTAAACCTAAGCATAGAATCTAAGCATGGTATGGTATCATGAATAATTAGAACATAAAAACATGTTAAATTGAAAATAAAATATGATCATTCATGCTGAAACTGAAATAAAACATGCTGAAAATCAGAATTTAAACAAGCATGAACATGCTAAAAATTTAAAATAGCAAAGTAGTGGTTTAAGAAATTTCCTCAACCTTAATTCGAGTTTCTTGTTGAATCCGACAGAGGTTTCTCTTATCTACTACTTCTAGAACTTCAAAAACTTTTAACCACCAACAAAAACTACTTCAACAACTCTCTAAAATACTAAAATCAGAACTTCTCACACAAGAGAGAAAAGAGAAGTGAGAAGAGGTGCCAAGAAGAGGGCAAGAACCAGCAAAGAGGAAAGTGTCAACTCTTTGCTTTGAGATGAGAAGAATGAGACCAACTGTAGGGGTTTATATAGATTTTCAAGAGCACAAGGGGAGACTTTTTGGGCAAAATCATAAGAGAACCTTTCCATACATATCTAGGACATTTTTGCATGGTTTGGGCAAGTGGGACCACCAATGTTTCCAATCCAAGTGTGAGCACCATATATGAGTCTTATTTAGTTTCCTACTATGTGTGAACACAGAATAAGTTTAGATTATATTCTGATCTCTCTTGGACATCCTCTATCAGTAGGGAAACATTCTAATATATTGTGATTTATGAATCAAATAAGTTGCTAATATGGGCACACAAGAACAAAGCTTTGGAATGTTTCTTATTGTCCTTAGATTCTCTCCCTTTTGGCTCCACATGTGAGCATGAGGTAAGTTTCTATTTTTTAATTTTTCCTTGGTGAAGGAATCTTTCTATATCTTTTTAAATCAAACACTCTCCACTAAACTTCTATCTTGGGTTTGTCACATGTGTGCCCACACACACACACACACATATGAGACGTTTTGTATGTAACCTAGGTATACATGATCATTTATATTGGCACATGGAATCATTCTTTATGGTTTCTATAGGTGTGGGCATACTTGATTATTTACATGGCACATGGGATCATTCCTCATGGCTTCAAATAATGGAAACGTCCCATTGAGGTTGAGTAGGGTGAGGGTGTACGTGATCATGGTATTCCACCCATGTGACTTGCACATGTTTAGGGGTGGTCATGCATTCATGAGTCCACAAAAATTTAATAAAAATTAATATCTCCTTATTTACAAGGAATTATGATTTATAACTTATGTTTTGGAATCACATCAAAAACTAAGAATTTTAATATATAGTTTGGCCAAATTAGTTTTTATTTACTTTCCTTATTTAGAACCCACTGAAGGCACTATGAAATGAAAATCCAAGTCTTGGCCAATTGTCCTAAATTTTGGATATGTTGTTTATTTTGTTAGTTCATGTCATCATGTTTTGTTTTGGGTTATTTTGATTCCCGAAGTACCCTAAATGTCAATTATTTCTAATTTGGACCCCTTGAAGGGCATTTGGCAAATAAAAACCCTAATCTTGACCAATTGTTCTAACTTTTGGATATGTTGTCTAATTAGTTGGTTCATGTTACCTTACTTTGTTTCAAGTTGTTTTGGGTCCCTAAGTGTCACCAAATGAGACTTTTGGAAACCTGTCAAATTTAGTCCTGAAATAAACCTAGTTTCATTTTGCACCCAAATTTTACTAAATAGACATTGGATCTCGTTTCATCAAGTATAGAGTTTTTAGGGTATTACAACTAGCGATCGGCAAGGTCGACCATATAATGCCTCAAACGGTGAAATGTCAATACTCGCCTAGTAGTTGTTCTTATATGCAAATTCACACAATGCTAAATGATCTTCCCAGCCACTACTAAAATCAAAGACACATGCACAGAGCATATCCTCCAAAATCTGGATCACTCTCTTAGACTGACCATCAGTTTGTGGATAGAAAATTGTGCTCAAGTTTACTTTAGTCCCAATCGACTCTACAAGCTCTGCCAAAAATGGGATGTAAAATCAAGCATCTCTATCAGACATGATGGATACTAAGACCCCATTAATCTCACAATCTCGCGAATATACAATCGATTCAGCCACTTAACCGAATCTCTAGTATGAATCGAGAAGAAATGAGCAGACTTAGTTAGTCTATCCACAATAACCAAAATAGTATTGTGTCTCCGCTGAGTCCGGTGTAATTTCATCACAAAGTCCATAGTAATGTGCTCTTATTTCCACTCAGGAATAGTCAAGGGTTGTAGTAAATAACTGGGACATTGGGGTTCAACCTTAACCTGCTCGCACGTGTCACATCTCTGCATAAAGGCCGCAATATTTCGCTTTATCCTCAGTCACCAATAAGTACATCGAACATCATGATACATCTTATTGGTGCCTAGATAAACAGTATACCTCGAACAGTGCAGCTCTGCTAGCACTCCCTGTCTCAAGCTAAGGTCATTTAGTACCCACAGTCATCGCATGAACCTCAGTGCACCATCATTATCAATCAACCACTCCACACAAGAGTTGTCATTTGCCTACTCCTAGTACATCACATAATCAACGTCACAAGGCTACACTTCTATGATCTCAGCAAACAACACTGGCTGGGCTCTCATCTGTTCACTAACTCTAGTCTCAATCGATGCTTCATTAATACTCATCACTATCACATAATCAATCATCTTTCACTTCTAAGACATATGTCCAGCCACAAGAGCAGTCTCGACTCATACTCTGCTCAGCGCATCAGCTACTACATTGGCTTTCCCATGATGGTTCTTAATGGTAAAGTCATAATCCTTAAGTAGTTCCATTCATCTCTTCTGCCACATGTTCAAATCTCTTTTGGAAAACAAATACTTGAGGCTCTTCTGATCAAAATAAAGCATAAAACGCTCACTGTACAAATAGTATCACCAAATCTTGAGCGCAAACACCACTGCTGCCAGATATAAGTCATGGACAGGGTAATTTCTGTCATGCACCTTCAATTCTAGCGAGGCATAAGAAATCACTCGGTCTCCCTTCATCAACATACACCCAAGGCCTGCCCCACATACATCTGTATAAATCACTAACTCACGGCCTAGTTCAAGTAGCATCAGTACTGGAACAGATGTCAAATGATGCTTCAGCTCAAGAAAGGCCTCCTCATACTCATCTGTCCATACGAATGACATGTGCTTCTCAGTAAGTTTCGTCATTGGTGCAGCAATCCTCAAGAAATTCTGCATAAATCTATGATAATAGCCTGCCAAACCCAGAAAACTATGGATCTTTGTCACTGTGGTAGGTCTTGGCCAATTAATAATAGTCTTGACCTTAGCCAGATCAACAAAAATATCATCCGCTCCTACCACATGGCCTAAAAATTGGGCCTCGGTAAACCAGAACTCGCACTTGCTAAACTTTGCATATGGTGATCTCGAAGAATCTGCAGTGCAATCCTCAAATGTTCAGCATGTTCTTCCCTAGTCTTTGAGTAAATAAGGATGTCATTAATAAAGATAATGATAAAGGAGTCAAGATAGGGATGAAACACTCTCTGCATCACATCCATGAACATTGCAGGAGGATTTTGTACGCCAAACAACATGAATAGGAACTCATAATATCCATAACAAGTCCAAAAGGTTGTCTTCGATACATCCTTTTCCCTGCCCCTTAGCTGATGGCACCTAGATCTTAGATCTATCTTTGAAAACATAGTGGCACCCCTAAGCTAGTTAAACAAGTTATCAAAGCGTGGAAGAGGGTACTCGTTCTTTACCGTCACCTTGTTCAACTGTCGGTAGTCAATACACAAACAGAGGCTCTCATCTTTCTTCCTCACAAACAACACTGGAGCACCCCAAGGTGACACACTAGGGGTAATAAAACCCATATTCATCAATTCCTCTAGTTGTACCTTCAATTCCTGTAATTCCTTAGGCATTATTCGATAAGGAGGGATCAAAGTGGGTTGTGTCCCTAGAATAACCTGAATAATGAAATCGATTTTTCGCTTAGGAGGCAAGCCGAGTAAATCTTCAAAAAACACATCAAGAAAATATCTAACAATAGGAATCTCATCAATACTCGCTTATAAAGGTCTCTCATCTATGGTGGTTAAACTGGCTAGAGTATCGATCTCATTTTAACTCGTCATTCTACCTCGGGTTCTCGATCTATCAAAGGCACTACCTAAAAAATAATGACAAGTTATCCTAGTATTTGAAACGCTACCTTCTTGGTAAAACAGTCGACATGTTTATGGTACGCAGCTAGCCAATCCATCCTTATTATGACATCAAACTCTAGGAATTCTAACACTCGAAGGTGAATAATGGTATCAAAGTCAACCAACTTCAACATGCAGCCCTCACAAATCAAGTTAGGGTAACTGCATTCCCCGAATGCAACATTCAACATGAGCCAAGTGGGTGCCCTAAGGGGTCTAAGTTCCAATCTATCTGTGATATGCCTAAAGATGAATGATAAAGTAGAACCTGCATCAACCAACACATATAAGGTAGAATTTAAAATAGAAATGGTCTACCAAAGTCGTGGTAGCCTCCGGATCAAGCTATGTGATGGCCTATGCTCTCCTTCGACTGACAGCATTGGTGGGTGCACTAGAAGCTAGAACAAGCATAGGGCAATTATATCGCTTGTGGCCTGGCTAACCACATCGATAACATATAATTTGATGTCTATATTCAACCAGATATGTTTGGCTTAGCCCATAACATCTATGTCATGAATATCTACCTCTACCTCAACCTCTGCCTCGGGCCACATACTGGGTCAGTGGTTGTCCCATCGATTGATATGTCTGAAATGGGGTGGCGGCGATTGAGACTATGAGAGTTGACTAACTCTGCTCCCCTCTGGATTCTCCCCCCAAATATTTCATCTTCCTTGGGTATCTACTTGTTTAGGATCCACACAATAGCCACCCTGAGTCAATGTCTGAGGTTGTAGCTGCGGTTGCATCTAGACAATGGCATCTAGACGGTGGCATCCTATACTATCTAGACCATCGAACGCTCATCTCTACCATCTGTCTCAAACTGTAGCGCCTACCTTTGAATGGTCTCAAGGGTGGCCTTAGTAGATGTCAATGTTGCCTGCCTAATATTGGCCCTCAGGTTACGATGGAAGAATCTCGTTCTCTCCCTCGAGTTACCTACTAACTCTGGCGTATAAGCCTCCAATCAAAGAAATGTATGGTGTGATCCCTTACCGACATGTCCTCCTGTCGCAGGGTCAAAAACTTTACCTTCTCATACTCCCTCGCTGTCTCAAGAACATAAGCACTCAAAAATAATTTATGAAAATGAGCCCATGAAGTAATTTGCCCCTCTATTGTCTGGGTAGCCTTCCACCAATCGGTTGCTTCATCCTCAAGCATATGTGTAGCAAAAAGTACCTGGTTCTCCTCGAACAACTTCAATGACTCTATGCTCTTCTCAATATTGAGAAACCAGTTCTCTGCCACGTCCAAACTCATACTCCTAAGGAAGTCCTTGGGTCCCAAATCCAAAAACCTCTTCATGAAATGATCATGAGTAGCCTAATCTCTTTGTTTCACTAGGGCTACCACTCTATAGTCTATAGCCCTCTCATCCGCTCCAATCTCAGGTACAAATAGTACAGGGAGTCCTATTGGCTCAACCCTCTATCTTTCAGCCTCAATCTTATCCAGTCTCTCTCTCAATAAGGCTATTTGGGCTAGAATAGCCTCATTAGATGCCTTGATCATAGCCTTGTGCCTCTATAGGGGATCTTGGGGCTAAATCAGAGGTGATGGTGGTAGTGGCACCAGCTTCGAGATCCTACGTGGTCTCCCACATTGAGGAGGCATTGTGATCTACATAAAACATTAAGCTTCTGTCATTTCCAAGATTAAAAAGACCATAACTTTAAATGGTTGCAACAAAAGATAACTACATGATAAGGTAACTACTCCAAGTGATAGTCTAATCCCCAAGGTGCAAATTCTAAGTCTTAAAACTCACTAGCTCCCATTGACAATCAAATTTTCCCTATGATATGGCCACTCTCACTCGGTTCCTCTTCCTATCAATAAGAAGTTAGCAAGTTTTCATCCATAATTTCGCTATGCTACTCTAAATCATTCCTAGGGTTTTCCTAACATTTGCGATTACTTTGAGGTTTCCTAGGTTAACAGCAATTGTTATTCCTTAATTGAAAAATCTTGGCACTAATACCAACATTGTCGGGACCCCCTCCCTAGGGTGAAGGGCGAGCCGACCGGCACAATGTCCTGACAAACTTACTTAGAAGCGGAGCTTGCCAAAATACTGTTAAACCTCTTTCTTATCTATTCACAACATTATCAGAGTAATAACAAGAGATACGAAAGTAGCTAAACAAATAATTACAATAAAAAAATTAAGTTAAAAAAAGTATTTATGTACAGTCTTTTCTATGTAGCAATAACAGAAATGTGATAGTCAAAATATCTACAATATTTTCCTCAGTTCTTATACATCATACTAACTCTCAAAAATAGTAAACCACATGATGAAACTTACCAAAATAAACGAGGTGTGCTCTCCACAATAACTACCTTCTTCCCTTTATCCTTAGCAAAAGAACCTAAAATGTTAGAGTAGTGAGCCAATTTGTCCACAACAGCTTAATGAGTAATGTAATCTAATCTATAACTTAGAACATGAATTCTATAAAACAATGACATATATGCATGCACAATAATAATAATGTGAATAAATGCAACAGTTAACAAATGCTAAACCCACAATGCAGTCATGCTCCTTCTATTTTGAAATTAATTTTTTAATGTTGAAAATACACGTCAAAGCTCTCAATAGCCTACAAGGCAACAATAAATCCACTCGAGTGGGTGTACATGACAATTAGGTGTATTCTCATATCATATCAGAGGGATCTGCTAGCTCATACCTCATGTATGGCAGCCTTAGATCGTCCATAGGGGAGCCCAATTGATAGACCTGCCCAGAATGTAACCCCAGGTATGATGGCCACTCGTCCTCAATGCTCTACCACATCTAATACCCTAACGTGCACCATTGGACCTCGAGATTTGGTACATATTTTCTTTTTTAAAAACTCATTTAAAGATTGCAAACGCATTTCAATATGTAATACATTTAATTTATTAACAATATAACAAGTTAAGTGATAAATTAGAAAATACTATTTACAAGGATGCTCAACTCTTGGTCAATCAAAAGATTGACGGGTCAATTATGGTCCAGTTATGTATTTGGTCAACTTTTGTTAGTATAATCAATTTTAATCAAGCCTAATACTCGCTAACCTGCATGATCGACAGGGTCAACATGATAAACAAGGTCAATCTGTGCAATTAAGCCCATAATATTGACCCCAAATACTAAAAAACTATATTTTTGACATATGTCCCACTTTTGGTACACAACCAACCATTTTCATAAATTTGGTGATTTAATACAGTAAATAGAAAATTTTTAATTATTTCCTATGCTACACATTTTTTTCACAATAAGTATTTCATAATGTTATATAAAGTATATGAAATTTTCCTATTATTTAACATTATTTTATCCAATATACATTTTTCTATATTTATTAATTAATCCTCAAATCACAGAAATGTGAATTTAATATATTAATTGACCTCCAAAAATCTTAATTTCAGTGTCTTTAAGTTTAAAATTTCATTTTGGACATTTCAATACCCACCAACTAAAATTCTAGTGTATTAGGTATACCCCCTATGTGTAGACTTTTAACTATCGTATAAATTCTTAGGGCCTAAATGGACACAAATAAAGTATATATCTATATTGTACTCTTTGATCTGAACAATATATATATATGTTAGTTGCATAGCAAACTAACATTAGAATAGGTAAAATGTCGCATTTTAGAAGAAATAAAGGAGAATAAAAGTAAAAATTGCATAAATTAGCAATAATTGCATGTAGCTAGGGATTTGCATTGTTTAATAGCTTTTAAACCTTGTTTTGATGAGTTTTGTTATTCTTTTATGAGAAAATGATGTCTGGGAAAGAAATTAAGTATGTTGCAGGACATAGATTGAAGCAGTGTGCAGAAGGAGGCAATTCAGGAAGGAAATCATGAGAAGAATACCAGCAGACCGCGGTCCATCAACTGAAGACTGCAGTAACAAAAGACGAACCAGATCAGTACATAACGTTCTGGTGACCGCGGTCCACATTCTGGTGACCGCGGTCCACATTCTGGTGACCGCGGTCACCAGAACATGAATTACACAAAAACAGGTCAGACCGCGGTCCACAGAATGAGAAGAATTTCTGGGTTTTTGTACAGAATCAATGACCACGGTCATGGACAACAGTCCCTCACTTAAGTTTCGAGAATCTCGTGATTTTTAGGGTTTATTGAGTGCGGGTATAAAAGGAAAAAGTGTGATTAGCAGAGGGGGATCCTAATTCGGAAAGAAACGACTGTGACTACTAAAGAAGGAGAAATAATGTTTTTCTTTGGAGAGATTAAAGGAGTTTCAAATACAATTTGAGTATGCTTGATTTCTTATCTTTATTTTCCCTGTTTATGTTCTTTTCCATGTCTAGCTAATTTAGTTTCACTGTTTGGGATATAAACTCCAATGTATGCATAGTGATTTCATCAGTTTAATTGATTTATCTGCACTA
>JAJIYU010002820.1:0-28843 GCA_030144865.1 Tinospora cordifolia | reverse complement strand
AGTAGGAAGGTGGTTCTGATCAGAGCAGGTATAATCACTCTGCTCTAGTCTTTATTTAAGTTGGGAGGAATTGCTGTCCATTTTAGTACGCATACGTAGTTACTGTTCATTCATACGGTACTGTTCACTGTTACTATTTGGCACTGTTCATTTATACGGTACTGTTCACACGGTACTGTTCATGGACATCGATTAAATCACATTTTCGACACGTAGATCCCGAAGACTGTTGATCAAAGCCTCAAAACAAGTTGAGATAATACTGTAAGGATTCAGAGAAATACTACTAAGGTGGAAGTGATTACTCTACTCTCTAGTTGAGATAACTCTGATAATGAAGTAATGTTTTCAGATGTATTGTATTCAAATTTTATCTCTTGGATATGAACTGTTAAAACTAACAGATAAATGAAGAAAAGAAAAAGTAATATCCTCAGTTCTCAGATAGAAAGCAGGACTAACTGCACTCAGAAGAAATGATGTCTCAAGCCACGAGACCACCACGTCACCTATGATGTATGTGGTAGAGAAAGAACGGGAGCTGGGGGTGTTACACATGTCACGTTTGGTGATGGGGGAAAAGGAAAAGTTGTCAGTAGAAGAACACAGAATGTTGTCGATCTACCAAAATTGAGAGATGTTCTGTACGTTGAAGATTTGGAAGTCAACTTAATAAGCATCAGTAACTGTGTGATGATTGTTAAACTCTAGTAGACACGCTTCTAAGGCTAGTACAGTCAGCTTTTCATCTTCAGACATAGGTTGGGAGAAGGAAATTGAACGGGAAATACATCTAATCAAGTCATCTTGGGAGCTCAATTCATCTATGACCTAAACAATATAAGAATTGATGACTTCTCTCCTCTTGCACTCATGCGTATCACGAAGGTAGTTCATAGCTTTGTAGAGGTTGAAAACCACTTTTTCTTCATTTACTCTCAACGTGAGCTCTCCCTTATGTACATCTATCAATGCATGACCTGTAGTTAGGAATGGTTTCCCAAGGATAAGTGAGATCTCACAGTCTTCTTCCATGTCCAAAACCACGAAATCAACTGGAAATATGAATTTTTCCACCTTTAGCAAGACATCTTCAATAATGCCCTTTGGATATGTCAAAGATCTGTTTGCTAACTGAAGAGTAACTGTGGTTGGTTTGATTTTTGACATGCCCAACCTCTTGCACATTGATAAGGGCATAAGATTTATGCTAGCACCTAGATCACAAAGTGCTTTCTCAATGATTTTTGACCCAATGTTGCATGGTATAGTAAAACTGCCTGGATCTTTCAACTTTTGGGGAGGTTTCTTCTAAAGGATTGCACTACATTCTTCAATGAGTTTCACAATTTCAAAGTCTTCTAACTTCCTCTTTTTAGACATGATCTCCTTCATAAATTTTGCATATTTTAGCATTTGATGTAGGGCTTCTGCAAAGGGAATGTTGATATGAATCTTCTTGAACATTTTCAAAAATTTATCAAATTGTTTGTCCAACTTCTTCTTTGGAACATTTGAGGGAATGGGAATGGTGGAGGCTCTAGAACCTTACCGTCTTGAATGATAACCGCCTTGGGTTTCCCTTGTGATTTAGGAGACACCACAAAATGTATAACTGGTTGTTTTGGGACATCCTTTTCATGACTATCAACATCTTCTACTTCAATAGATGGCCTAGCTGGATAGGGTGGGCTTGCTACCTCTTTCCCACTTTTGGTCATCACCGCCTTGCAGCTCTCCTTTGGATTTATTTGAGTGTCACTCGAAAATGAGCTACGCTGCTAATTTGACACTATTTGTGCCAACTATTTCACTTGAGTTTCTAAGATTTTAACCGTGGCATTTATGTTTCCAATTTGGATCTTAATGCCAAAAACTCTACTATCATTCTTGTCCACCCTTCCTGTTAGCTCTTTAAAGAACCTTGAGTTTATGTTCATGATTTTATCAAGCTTGTCTTCTAAGGATAACTTTTTGTCTTACAAGGGTTGTTGTGGCACAAATTCGAGTGAAAGTTGAACATTTTTGTTGTTTGAATATGAGAAGTTCTCATGATTTCTGACTCCAGGATGATAGCACTTTGGAACATTGTATCCCCTAGATGGTCCTTGGTAACCATTGAATCTATTCATGGCATTCAGTTGCTCAATAGAAGCCTCATTAGAATAAGATGCCTTATTGGCTTCACCAATTGACTGAACATGTTGAGTTTGCTAAATCTAGTATTGCCCACTATTGTTCTTTTCTTCTACCAAGTTCAATCTGTGAGTCATCACGACAATTTGAGCATACAAAGCATTAATTTCATCAACCTAATGAATCCCTACTCTCTTGGTTGTTCCTCTCTCTGTAACATGACCATATGCGTTTGCTGCCATGTCTTCAATGAGTTGGGTGGCATCAGTGTTGGACTTTCCCATCAATGAACCTCCAGCTGCAAAGTTTACCAAAGCTCTAGTCGGCGGTGTGTTCCCAAGCTTCATACATGGATTAAAACTTAGATTGCTTAAAAGAACTGATTTCACCCTGTGATTGGTGTACTTTAGTAGGTGTGAAGTATTTTTGAAGGAATTTCTGTCTCATTTCCTCCCATGTTGTGATGCTTCCTAGAAGCAAGGTTTGCAACCAACTTCTAGCCTTATCCCTTAAAGAAAAA
The DNA here is from genome assembly GCA_030144865.1 of Tinospora cordifolia. Classification (NCBI taxonomy): domain Eukaryota; kingdom Viridiplantae; phylum Streptophyta; class Magnoliopsida; order Ranunculales; family Menispermaceae; genus Tinospora; species Tinospora cordifolia. The sequence continues at coordinate 26,187 of JAJIYU010002820.1, read as the reverse complement.
GGGGAAAGCTTCAGCCTTAACTGGTTTTTGGTCACTCCATTCATCTTGACTGTATGACAAATCTCTATGAATGAATTGAGATGAGCCATAGGATCTTCCATTGCTAAACCACCAAACTGTTGCTGCTACACCATTGTAATCAAGGAGGGCTTCAGCTCAAAGTTGTTTGCGTTTATCAGTATCCTAGCTATGCTAGAGTAATTATTGCTCAGGACTAGTTTGAATAAATTTCTTAAGGGTGCTTCCCTATATTGTGCTTCTCTGTTGTTTCCCACACCAGAAGCTCCACTATCAACCATAGATGGTTCTCGTCCTTGGGCTTCCCACCAAATTTGATTTATAGTTTTGAAAAAATCTAGATCGTATGGTTCACAAGGACGTTTATTCGTGCAATCCTGAAACACCAAAAACAAACACAAGATCGAGTGTATTCAATGAATTTGAATAAAATTGGAAAGCAATCAATTAAAAGTGAAAATAGAAATAAAATTGTCTTGATTAAAACCAAACCAAGTTCAATCGGTTTTAAGATAGTTAATACCATTCCTTGGCAATGGCGCCAAAAACTTCTTGATAAATGCTGCAAATATATGAGATCACACTAGTAATAACTGGTGAGACTGGATATCATGCTCAGGGAATAGAATTTACTTAAGTATCTCAAATCCCAATTTAATGTTAGCTTTTATTTTATCAAAACTTTGATTAGGGTTGAATTGTTAAATTCTAAATAAGAACCTAAACTATCAAAAGTAGTAAAAATCTGTTTCAAAAAATGTCTGGAAAAGTTGTCTAGGATAGTAAACTAAGTTGTATGCCATGTGATTCTTATTTTAGATCATGAAATTCCTGTATTTTGAGTTATAACACTTGCCATTAAAGCCCTCTCTAGAGGTACTTCAATTTTTATTAGTTTTGTCTCATAATAGCCTCTTTCGAGGCACATAAGCAACAAACTAATGTTGTGTAATTGGTAGTCTTGTGCAACCACGTAAACAGTTAACAACCCTCCAGCCAATCAACAAATCTAGATCTATATTATGATAGTCTAACCATTAAGCCTCTTTTCCAAGTTAGTTTAATGATTTGAACTCATGATGTTCATGGCTAGTAAATATTAAGCATTAAGCACACACAATATAAAATAATGCATTTAAATCAATTACTTGAATAAGAAATCTCAGGTTCATGCATTGGAGATTGACATCCTAGATATTAAAACTAACTAGCCCAACATTGAATTAAATGAATGGACACACTCAAAACTTGACCTCTAAATCTTCAATCCCTTCTTAATCTTCTTGTTTTTCTCCTTTTGAGCCATTAAAGTCAAGGTTTTCTGAATTAGGTATGTTTAGACTCTAATACCCTTTTCTATTTATAGGCCCACACTAAAAAAACCCTAAAAATATGAGAAATTCGGTAATTAATCATACAACTTCGGTCAGTGATCGCGGTCAGCATCGTCCTTCAATAAAAATATGGATTTCCACCATTCTGTGGACCGCGGTAAGCCCATCTTACATTTTGATCACATTCTGGTTACCACAATCACTGGACCATCGACCGTAGTGACCACTGGGTTGCTTTTTTTTTCTTTGTCTTCCTTCAGCTACCTTGGTCATCAGTTCTCCTACCATGATAATTTGTTGCTTTCCTTTTGATTTCCACTTTCCTTTACCTCTACATTTTGTAATTCTCTCTTGACTTTATCCTAAACCTACACGACACTAAAAATTCCTTCCCAAACATCATTTTCTCGTAGAAATACTGTAAAAAATAAAAATAATGCTAAAATGCAATGAAACATGCAATTCCTAATTTGAATGCTAATGCCACTAATTATGCACAAATGTGTCTAATTCTCCCCTAAATTTCTATAAAATGTAATAAACCACCTGTACTAATGTCAAACTACTATGCAACTAACAGTAATCTTGGGGATGGACTGATTAAACTAAAACCAGGCACAGATAGATTGTCCAAAAAGGGGAGTAATAGTAACATTACCTTCAAAAGATACCTTTAGGATCAAATGTGACATGCAGAGATTACTTAGAAGCCAGATAATAGCAATATTGAACTGCATTAGGCACAAAGAGAATTTTAAAGAATTCTTAGAAGAGGATACTAAATAACAAAATGAAATCTAAAACTTAAAGGTAGTTTGAGATTATGAGGATATATTCCCACGTGATTTACCAAGACTACCACCTGTAACACCCCAATTTTCAACCGGACCTCCGTTCACGCGTTACCTCACGTTTGAAAATCAAGGTGCTATGAAAATTTTCTTTCTGTCCAAGATCTTTTTCTTCAAAATCAAGTTCATAACAATTTGTTCTCAAGTCAATGTCTGGATAAATTTCTTATACAAGACAAAAGAATTTAAAATAATTTCTCGAGACATTCACCGGGTTTCTTAATATAATTCATAAATGATGCAGCAAAAAATACTTTAAAGCTATTTATTCAAACCAAAATTATTAAACATGAAAAGCCATTTAGAGATAAAACAAGTAAAGTTAAAACCAACGTAAATACATTAAAAAAATCTCGTAAAATACATAAAACATGACCTCCAAGTCACCTATTCCGAACGACCTCCCCATGAGGTGTCCAATCAAAATGCTAGTCTTTTGACGTAATTTATCATACTCTATGTCCAGATGTACCTGAAAAATAAAATAGGAGTGAGCTCGAAAGCCCAGTGGATCGTTCCCACACATCATATGCATTATACAGACCCAATCCAAAACATTACAAACACTTTCAAACATTAGGCGTTTTAAACATTCATTTTGTTTTGGTCAAAGTCTCAGATCGGAAGAGAGTAGAGATGTCTCTCGGTATTCCCTGTGATCCAATCAAATCTCAAAGAGTTCCAATAACCATCTAAAATCAATCGACACTCACATCACAGCCTAAGAGAGAGTACTTATCGCGACGTCGTACCGTCTCTCGAAGACTTCGAGCTGTCGCATACAGCTCCGGGTGGGAATACCTACGATCCGCCTTATAGCTCGACAATCTCAAGCAGTGACATATAGGAAATGCCACCTCGATCCGCTTTAGGCTCGACAACTGCACCGGTACGTGGATTCTTAATAAACCATCATCTTATTTTAGTTTTACAACCAGTCTCAATCACATCAAATATCACACCATACACTAGAAAAAAAATTCAACTATGCATGCAAGTTAACATGATAAGATGCACGAGTAAACAATAAGATCCAGATGCATATGTTCCTAGTCATGCATGCCATATTTGAGTAAATCCAGATGTACGATCATGTCATGAACCAATTATGCGTGGATTAAATAATTCATTATACATCACATATCATTCAATAAGCCAAACAATTCCAACCAATTTCCTAATAGAATTCTAATAACCTATAACTATTCAATCAAATGCTTTGAATCTTAAATCCATATAGTACATATGAGCAAGGAAGTCATGCCCACCTGATTTCGCCGATCTTCAGGGCTCCCTGCTTCTTTCTAGTAATCCCATACTATAAAATGTACAAACCTAAAATTTAATACTTAATAAATTATTCTAAGTCTCTAATTTAGATTCAATCTAATCCAAGGCATTTTCAAGCCTAAATAGTTTCTAATTTAATTAAGAGATCTAAATATTAGTTTCAACAAATTTAGGATTTTTCATAAATTCTAGAATTTTATATAATTACAACAAATTCATTTCTACGTTCCTTGAATTTCTTAATTTGTCCTTAAAACATTAATGATTGATTTCTGGGCTTCTATGATTTATTAAACTCTAAAGTTTATCTAGATCCGAACACTTAATGTAAAACATTAAAACTTAATCTGGGTTCTAAAAATAATTAATTTACATTCAATAAACCTTATTTTGCATAAATCAGATTTTTATATCAAATTCAAGCTAATCTCCAAAATATTATGTCATCACTTACAATCCCTAAATTACACTTTTTAAAATAAGTTATTCACTTTCAAAATAATAAATCTGAATGATAGATTCTTAGATTTTATTTTCTACATCTAAAATCGAAGGTAATAAATTTTAAACTATCTAGGTTTAAAATCTAAAAATATACCTCTCATCTTTGCATTTGAAACTTGACATCGTTCATCATCGTCTCCGTCGCGTGATAAACCATTGCTACTATTTTCTTCTTCATTTCAACATCAACCCAAATCTAAAAAGTCAAACATTAGTTTTCTCTTATTCGTTCTTCAAACATCAACCAGAAAATTTATCCTAAAATCAAGATGAAATTAAGCCTTAAATATGATAATCAAACCTCATCACCAAAATTAGCCAATCCATATTTTTCATTCCCTCATCTCCCTTTGTCACAGTAACCCAAAGCACCACAACTAAATCTGAAAACCCCTATTCGTCGTTCATTACCTTCACAGCCGAACCAGAGAAACCAAAATTCCACTCACAAACCAGAAAATCACAGTCAACCACAGCTAACAACTCCCCTATTTTTGATCCACCAATCTGCATCACGGCCAGCACTTACAAGAAATAGGTTGCATATCAGGTTTACGACACACACATTAGTTATGCACCCAAATCTTCACTTCCTCTTCTTGAATCATCTTCTTCATCATCGTGGACCAGCAGCTCACCGTCCCGATTTCCTATTCTTCCCCTTTCCATATCTTCTTCTTTGTTCGGCCGTAGGGAACAACAGCAGCAGTCGTGGTAACAACAGTAGGCCACTCATTTGGAACACTCACCAGCTTCTACCCTCTGCTCTTCTTCATGGCAACTACAACTACCATTCCTCGTCTCATCTTCATTGTCTCTGTTTCCGTCCCAAGCAGTAGTAGTACCACTGCTATCTTCATCTTTCTCCTTTGTTTGGCAGTGGTAACGGCAACCAGCCATCCTCTTGTCCACACCCAGACTAGTAACAGTAGCTTCGATCTTCTTCTTCTTGCCCGGATTGTAGCAGCAACTACACGCACCTCTCAGCCAACAACAACAACAGAGCACTGCTGCTTAGGTTCCTCTTCTTCCCTCTATTCGTGCAATGATACTCTTGAGCAGCAGCAACACACACTCACCTTCCTTGTGCATTTGGTTTCTTCTTCTTTCATGGTCCAACAGCAGCAGCAGCTTGTCATCTTCTTCATTCATGTCTGTCTTTTTTGTCAAAGTAAAACGTACCAACTCGCCCCTATTTTGATCGTTTGATCATGACACCAACCCACATCCCTGTCTTCAAAATAGAGCACAGTCTCTTCGTCTTCGACCCAGCAGCAACTGGTTCTTTCCTTTTCTTTTCCAACTCCAATTTGCATCTTCTTCATTCGGCGACAGCAGCAGTAATGACAACAACTTCGATTTTCCTTTTTCTTCATTTCAACGCCCAACTTCTTCTCTGGTTCACCTGAGTGTAGCAAAACCAAAAAATTCTACTTTCCTCTTTTCACACTCGATTCTTCAGTTCCTGCCAAAACCACACTGCCCAAACCAAACTAGAACTCTCTAGTCTGTTTCATAAATTTCCAAATTTTTTCTATTCAACCGAAATTCAAAAATCACTTTAATTTCCTTAAAATTTTTATTTGTTAGTTTTTTTTGTTTTAAAATAAAAACTTAATATAAACCATTTCTAATTTATTAATCATAAACCCATGCTAATTTGTTTAAACTTTATTAAAAACATCAATATGTAATAATAATAGTACCAATACTTAATCATTTAATCATTATAATTTAATTACCACCTTATTATAAATTTATAAGTTTATATATATTAATCCCTTTAATTTATTTCATTCCTATTATAAGTTTATATACATTAATAATATCATTATTTTTGTTTATACATTTGAGTTCACTTCTTCTATTATATGTGTAAATATGTTTTAACCATCTATCTATTTCAAATTCTCAATTACTACTTTCACCAATCCATACTATTTTCTAATGCCACATTTCATCATATATATTTTTATTATTTTTTTCTAGCTAATTTAACTAATATTGATTTTCAATTTATTATTTTATTTATTTTATGTCCACTCACGACGTGGCATGATCGCAAAGTTCTGGGGTGTTATACCATTGAATAGAGAAGTAGAATTTAAGATTGAAGCTCACCTTGGAACTGATCCTATAGTCATTTCTTCCTACAAAATGGTGCCAGTAGAACTAATCAAGTTAACGACTCTGTTGGATGTGCGTCAAGAGAAGGGATTCATCAGAGCAAGTGAGTTTCTATGGGGAGTTTTAGTATTGTTCATAAAGAAGAAAGATGGATACACTCACGACGTGGCATGATCGCAAAGTTCCGGGGTGTTATACCACCGAATAGAGAAGTAAAATTTAAGATTAAAGCTCACCTTGGAACTGATCCTATAGTCATTTCTTCCTACAGAATGGTGCCAGTAGAACTAATCAAGTTATAGACTCTGTTGGACATGCTTCAAGAGAAGGGATTCATCAGAACAAGTGAGTTTCTATGGGGAGTTCTAGTATTGTTCATAAAGAAGAAAGATGGATCCATGAGACTATGTGCTAACTATTGAAAATTGAATAAGGCGATAGTGAATAACAAATATCCCCTACCAAGGATAGATGACCTATTCGATCAACTAAGATGAGTCACCTATTTCTCTAAGATTGATCTTAGGTTAGGATACTGCCAACTGAGAATCCAAGAGTCAATCATACACAAAATAGCCTTTAGGACCTGATATGGACACTTCGAGTTTATGATGATGCGCTTTGGACTAACCAATGCACCAGTGACATTCATGTATCTAATGAACTGAGTGTTTAGGCAATACCTTGACCAATTTGTTATGGTATTTGTGGATGAAATCATAATTTACTCTAAGTCGGAAGCTGAACACTTGAAGATTTTGTTAGAAACCCTTAGAAGAAACCAGTTGTATGCTAAGTTCAGCGAGTGTGAATTTTGGATGAAGGAATCAACCTTAATTTAGTATGCTTTCCTCATTCAACTCCTTTTATCAGATCTATGAGCCACTTATCTTGCATTTGCTCATCCCTGATCTAATGTAAAAGATCTAGTTGGCAAGTCATGTTGTAAAGATAAGCCTGCTTCTCGTCTGAAGTCACGTCCAAGGTATAATCCTCAATTAATTGATATATTTGACCCTTTTCTTCCTCTCATCTATTGAATTTTCTACTCATGGCATTAGCCACCACATTGGCCTTCCCTAGATAGTAATGTAGTTGGAAATTATAGTCCTTAAGGAATCTCATCCATCTTCGCTGCTTGAGGTTTAACTCTTTCAGAGTGTAAATGTATTGCAAACTCTTGGATCCAAAAAATAGTTCAAAATTCTCGCCATAAAGGATATGTCTCCAAATCTTTAGTGCAAACACAATGGGTGCCAATTCTAAGTCGTGGGTTGGGTAATTTTGTTCATGGATGTTAAGTCTTGAGGCATATGTAACAATTTTCCTTCTTCCATTAGGACAGTGCCCAATCCATTCTGTGAGGCATCCGTATACAGAACATATTCAACACCATGGGTAGGAGTAACAAAGATGGGGGCCAAAGTCAATTTCCTTTTCAGTTCTTGGAATAAATATTCACACTTCTCATCCCAGTTAAACTTGACGCCCTTTCTAGTTAGCTTGGTCATGGGTTCGGCCAACTTGGAGAAGTCTCGGATGAATCTTCGATAGTATCCAGCCAGGCAAAAGAAACTTCTGATCTTTGTAACTATTTTGGGTTGCTTCTAGTCAGTGACAACCTCCATCTTATCAAGGTCTACAAAGATGCCTTCAACCGATACTAAATGGCCAAGGTATTGCCTAACTACTTGGTTCATCAGATCCTTAAATGTAGCTAGTGCGTTAATTAAACCAAACGACATCACTGTGAACTCGAAATGCCTATATTGAGTAATAAAGGTTGTGTTATGCATATGTGTCTCTTGATTTCTCAACTAATGATATCCTGACCTAAGATCAATCTTAGAGAAATGAATGGTTCCCCTCAATTGATCAAACAGGTCATCTATCCTTAGTAAGACTTATTCTTTATTGTCCCCTAATTTAACTTTCGATAATCGATGCACAACCTCATGGATTTGTCTTTCTTTTTTATAAATAATACTGAAACTCTCCATGGTGATTCACCAGGTCAAATGAATCCCTTTTCATGGAGTTCATCCAACTGTATCTTGAGTTCAATCAACTCCACTGGTGCCATTGTATAGGGGGGAATAGCTTCAATCTTGAACTCTACCTCTTTGTGTGGTGGTAGTCCAGGTAAATCATATCGGAACACCTCTGCATATTCCCATACTCGGTTATCTCAAAAATCTTCTTAGGTTCTCCAAATCTAGTATATTTCTCTAACAATTGTTTAAAGTGTTCACTCTCCTTTAGATAGTGTAACATGGCTGTCATAGAACTCTGGGATAGTCTTCGCATATCCCCATTGACTTTCACTAATTTAATGTGACTCTCCGTCTTTGGCAATCGATTTGAGCCTGGTGTTAAGTCAAGCAATCCATACCTAATATCAGATCATAACCTTGGAAAGGTAATACCCTAAGGTTGGCAGTTATTAATTTATCTCTGAATCTCAATTCACATGTACAAAGTCTCTGGGTAACTACAATATCTCCTATGGGAGTGGACATATATAATGGTTCTGGTGGTGTGACAGTTACTAATTGTAACCCTTTAGCTAAGTCTTCTGACACAAACAACTTAGTAGCACCCAAATCAAACAATATCTTAACAACAACATTAAACAATAAAAATGTACCTTCAACAGTCGGTGTTGGGTTCGCCTATCCATCTTATGTAGGTGTTGTTGCTGCTGTTGTTGATATTGTTGGGGTTGAAGTTGGTGTTATTATTGTTGTTGTTATCTATATCCACCTTGGTTTCCACCCTGATCGTTGTTCTATCCCTAGTTCTGCCTCTGTGGCCCTCAGTTCTGATAGTCCTTCACAAGGTGTCATTTCTGACCACAACTGCAACAAGCTCTTTCTCTCCGAGCCAACTATTTGCATACTCGGTTATTCATTTGTTGCCTTTGTGGCTGATTCTTGTTCTATTTCTTTTGGTTCCCTTAGAACTCTCTGCCATTATTTGGCTTCTTGTTCTTGTTCCTCAACTTTTGCTCAAAGTTGAGTTCTTGCTCTAATATGAATGCCTCTTCCACAATGTCTTTATACATTTTTAGGCCCATTGGCATTATCACTTTTCAGATCTCGATCTTGAGACCATATGCAAATCGATTGCCTTCATCTTCTCCTCCCTGATCAGCTCAAGTGAAAATTTGGCCAATTCAGTAAACTTGATCTCTATTCAGCTACTATCAAGTCTCTTTGGGTTAACCTAATGAAATTGGATTGCATTTTCATCAACAAAGCCTCTGGGAAGAGTTTCTCATAAAATATTTCCTTGAATTCTTCCCAGTTCATCTGTTTGACATTGATGTTCGGATCATCTTCTACCAATTCCTAGCTGGTCCCTTAAAATGATGGGTAGCCTGTGTAACTCTATGGTGACCCGTTGCCCTTAACACATCCAGATGTTCCTTGAGCTCTTGATACCAGTAATTAGCTGTTATATTGTCAGATATACAATCAAACTGGGATGGGTGAAATTTCTGTAACTCCAACAACATTGTCTTTTGTTTCTTACCCTCAATGTCATCTTGTGCCCTCTAACACACTGCAACCTCAGGCATGGGCGCTGGCTGCTGCCTCATAGTTTGCTCCTGATGTCGTACTTGTATATGTGGTTGTGGTTGTACTTGCACCAGCACCTAAGGCAGTGCCCTCACAACTTCCTCGAACACCTATCGAGAGATCTCAGTCAACATTTCTAGTGATAACATCATTTCAATTGGGGCTACTATTGCCACCGATGCCCTATGATCCCTTTGACCAAATTCGTCAGTGTTTTCAACCCTCGTCACATTTTTGCTGGTTCTTTCCATTATCTACAAGTCAAAGCCATTTTAGTATCTGATAACGTATCATAATAAAGAATTGTATTCTCAATTCAATTCGATTTGTGTGTATGCAAAACCCATCTTTCCTTATCCTCAAAATACAAAATGATTTTCTAGACCTGTGATAATAGCTATCTTTCCTAGGTCATTTGTCGATTTCATGTTTTTCCTTTGTGCTATCATGACTCTAGATTCATATCTTTACGTTATCGATTTTTTCAGTAACCTATCAGTTCATGCTTCTAAGTTCAGTTTGAGGATTTTCAAAGTCTTCTATTATTTTTGGGTATAGACTTTTGGTTTCATCATCACAAAACAAGTGATATACATATTTATGAAGGTAGCATATATTCAAACAATTATTCAATCATACAATTTCATACTATCATATTGAAATCCCAAGCTTCCACCCATGCCTCTAAGTTCGAGTGTCCCATACCACTTATAATACCTTGAAATTAAATGATATCTCCATGTATTTTACAACGATTTAAATATCAAACAAGCAACCATAATAATGCAAGACTATATAATGAAATTCCTATGTAAGAAGTTCTAAAATCCTCCATTTTTCTTTTAGAGTTTGTGATTTCTTCCAAAGATCATTTCACTTCTATTTCTCTTGGTTCCATTTGAGTTCTTCAACAACTTTAGCTCACTCAAATCATTCTCAACTGCTTCTCAAGCAAAAGGGGAAGAAGAACTACACTAAGCAAGGAAGAACTAAGGGTTTTCACGTCTTTCACAAGGACAAACCAGGTGAGCCATGTTTTTCTTCTTAAATGAGTGTTCAATCATTGTTATTTGTTGTGTTCCGGGTATGGATGTTGTGTATGGAATGAAAATAAAAGTGATTGATGGTTGGGGCTTTGTGTTGAAGGTGAATGAAAAGGAGAAAGCAAATAGCACGAGGTATAACATTATTTCTCTGATCTATTTATGTTTTAAATGTTTATCATGGGTGTAGGATATGTATTCTAAGCTTAATTATATGTGGTTGAATGTAAAGACACAAAAAGGGACCACAAACGGGATAGCGTACATGAGAATCACATTTTGGAAAAAATCTCGTAGTTACCATAGTAACGCATACGGAATATGCACAAACCACACAGGTTAGCGTAGTAACTGATCGTGGTAACAAATTGGGAAAAACTAGTTTGCACACAGGTTACCGCAATAACGCAGTCGCCGATTTTGGTGACCGTAATAATGCAAAGCATTACCGTGCTAATCAATTCCCAACTTAGTTTTTTGTTCTAGCCTTGTGTAAACTATGGGATACGAACGTTGTGAAACCATCAGACTATTATTAAACAAGTGAAGAATGCTCCAAACTCATGACCTATAAATGTTTAATGGTGTAGATTGAAGATCTAAGGTGACTACAGATAAGAGCAACACGCAAGGTAACTAAATATTAAGTGGGCGAGATTTCCTTGCTTACTAGTATTATTCAGATTTTGAGTGCATAACATGATGTTTGGTTAGCTTATTTTGTATTTAGAAGCATGCTAGGACTCACTTGATTGATCTTGATTAGAATGACTTGATGTGTATCCATGATGTTTGGTTACCTGTATTAGAACATGCATAGATAAAGAATTCATGCGTTGATCTTCATGAATGGTCGAACATATCTAATTAGTTTAGGTAGTGTTTGTTTACTCTAATTAGATCCTCTTATATCAATAAGGCTTATTAAAACAGTGTTTTTTTTCAGAAATAGTGTGTTTGTTAACAATACTTTTAAGTCTTATTTTATATAAGTCTTTTTTTAAAATTAAGAAAAAACCTCTTAAATGATAAGCAAATTTGTTTTGCTTTTTAAAATAAGTGATTTACCACTTATGCGGGTAGTGATTTCACAACTTTCGGAAATAACATATATATTTTGAAAATACCCAAAAAATCCTCAGTTAACTGCTCACATCTTCTTCCTTCTCACGTCTTCTTCCATCAACTACCAAACTGCATGAACTATTGAACTCTTCGTTTGTTATGTCTCATCTTCACTCTTGAACTCTTCGTCGGTTGATCTTCTGCTTCTTCACACAAGTATTTCTCCTCTTTTATGTATCTATTTCTCTCTGTTTCTGTATCTCTTTCTCGCTCTCGCTCTCATCATCTTCTTCAGGTTACCCACTGTTTTATCTTCTGCCCTACAGGTATTCAATTTCTGATAAGCCGATCGTCTTCCTCACTCAGGCAAGGATTCTCTATTTTTTTTTTATCTGGTTTTTTTTGCTCTGGTTTTTTTTTGCTCTGTTTTTTTTGCTCTGTTTTTTTTTGCGCTCTGTTTGTCATTTTCTTCGGGCCAATTTTTTTCTTCAGTTGGTACAGATTTTGCATTGATGAAAATCAGGTTGGAGAAGATAAATATTAATGATAAAAATCTGCCATTAACATTCAATTTGTTGCAGAAATCAAGTTGTTGCTTGATTTGGTTTGTTAGGAATTGAGATTTGAATTCAAACCTCGTGCAGAAATCAACTCGTGGAACAACTGTTGTTCGCTGGATGTTTGTCTTCTTCACACACCATGCAAAAATCAAATGCAGAAACCTTGAGCAGAAATCAACTGCTGTGCAACAATCAACTGCTGTGCAGAAATCTCGTGCGGAAATCAACTGCTGTGCAAAAAAACCCTGTGCAGAAATCACGTTCGTCTTCTTCACACACCGTGCAGAACCCAGTGTAGAATTCAGCTTGCGCAGAAAGCAATTGCTGTTTGGGACAGTGGCACGAGAGGAAATCAATTGCTGTTTGTGTAGAAATCACTGCCTTCTCTTTGTCTCCCTTTCTCTACCTCACGCACGCACCCAGAATTTTTGCTGAAGAGGTCGAAGACGGTAACGGTAAGCTTTCCTGCGTGAATATGATGTTAAAAGATTGTTTTTGTTGTATAATAATATAACTATAACTACTCTTTTAGCATTATCTTGTTTCACTTGCAATTTATTATGTAATTACAATAATTATAAGTATTAAATAGTGCAAGTCAATTATTTCAATATTGTCCTATGTTAGGGTCATTGAAATTTTGTTTGAATTTGGTATTTACTAGTGAGTTGAGTGTGGCTGTGCAGAGAAGACAAGGTTAAGGTTATGAGGGCTTTGGGAGATGGCAAGGCCATCAAAATCAGACCCTCCAATAAAGCTTGGATTGTAACAACCATGAACCCTAGAAGCTCTCATATCTCACTCCATTTACCTATAATTCTTCCTTTCTTGTTGTATATACTTCCCAAGATCATCTTCCATCTTCACAAGAATTATTATTTTTTTTTTTAGAAAAAACCAGAAATTTTTATTTATTATGCAACCACTATAAATTAAGGTTTACAACCGAAGCCTATGCCCAAGAACTTGATAGAAGGATGACATTCTCCAGTAATTGGTTGTTGTCTTTTGCCCTATTGTTGAATATGTTATGGCTATTTGTGCATTTGACATGACATTTACCTATGTTATCGTTGGGTGGGAAGGAACTGCCCATGAGTCAAAAATTTTTATGGATACAATTCGAGATCCAAGTAAGAGATTTCCACATCCTCCATCAGGTATGAATATAACTTTAACTCATTTTTTTAAGTATATTTAAAATGTGAATATAAGAAATTTGTTGTTAATATTTTTAGGTAAATATTATGTTGTTGATGCCGGATATCCATCAATGCGAGGATATCTTACACCATACAGAAACATTCGCTATTGGTTACCAGACTATTGTCATGGTGTTCGAGCTCGCACCAAAGAAGAAGTTTTCAATTATACTCACTCATCATTGAGAAATGTTATTGAGCGATCCTTTGGAGTTTTAAAAGCTCGATTTCCTATCCTTCAAAAAATGGCACCATACTCATTTCCAGTACAACGAAGTATAGTGTGTGCTTCGATGGCTGTACACAATTTTATTCGGAAAGAAGCTATCGAAGTTGAATTATTCATACTTTACAATAGTGATGAAATTGACAGGAATGATAGCTATGGAGGAAATGATTTCAATTTGGAAGACAATATAGAGAGAAATGATATTGAAATGTCAATAGTTAGAGACAAAATTGCAGATGGACTTTATAGTCAAAGATAAAATTTGAGCAATAATACCTTAATGTTTAGTTTAATTTTGAATGTTTGTATGACATTATTATTAAAAGCTAAAATATTTGTATTTTTGTCATTTGTTTTATTATTTTGTTATATTTTATTCATTAAACAATTGATTCAAACAAAATCTTGTTTGACAATAATCATTCTTTATTTTATAATATTAAATCAATAATAATTAGTTTTACTATATTTTAGCATAATTATTTTTACTATCTTATTATGCTTGAATATAATTATTTTTATTAAAATATTTGTTTGAATGAGTAATCATTGAAAGAATATAATCAAAATTTTTATATTCACATCATTAATATTATTATTTTGTTGTACAATTATATTTTTTGACAAACATGTCATGATCTCATGTTATAGATAAACTATCAAAATTATGCTAACATTCAAATTTTTTAAAAAGAGAGGAAATTAAAAGGATATGATCTCTTTTATGGTACAATTAAATCTCTTAACAAATTTTTAATATAAAAGTAACATTTTAATATAAATGACATAAATTACCCTTTTAATAAAAGATAAATAAGAGTATGTAAAAGTTATTTATCAAACACTCTACTTTTTAATAAGAACTTTTATTCAAACACTCAATTTTAAATAAGCTCTTATTTAATAAGTTCTATTACAAAAAGTTTTAAAAAATAAGTACTAAATATTTAAGAAATAGAGTTACTAAACATGCCCTTACTTGAAATGTTGATTATGATGACTGTGTGTGGATTGGAATGGAATGTGAATAAGATTTAATAACTCTATGTATTGAGGCAATGATAGGCCACATAGCATCATCGTGGTGTCTCACCCAAGCTGGCTACGACAACTAATTGATCTGTTAGACTGTGAGTCACTTAGGACCTCTATCCTTAGATCGTGGTCCCGAAAGGTAACTGGTCCTTAGGCATTACTGTAATACCCTAAAATTTTGTACTGAATGAAATGAAATGATAAATGAAGTCCAATTCATTTCTAGAATCAATTAACAAGTTTAAATTTGCTCAACAACCTCTCAAGGGAGTGAAATTCAAGAAAAGGGAATGAAATGAAGTGAAGTGAAAACCTCAAATGGTTTAGGCATTCAAAATTCATTTCATTTGCTCAATTAAGAGTTCATTTATTTGGTGTGCCTTAATGGAATCTAAATTAGAAAAGAAAATGAGAAAAAACTTAGCCAATAGAAAGTTATGAATTTTTATAAATTTGATGTGAACCCAAAAGTGTGTGTTAAAGGCCCAAAATCTTGGCCAAATGAGAGATATGAATTTATTTTAAATTCATATGGACCCAAAAATGTTTCTAAACGCCTTAGGAACAAGACTAGAGGCTCCTAATTTAGGAATAGAAGTTGTTGAAACATGTTTTTATATACTTTAGGAACAAGATCAAAAGTTTCTAATTCAAGAATAGAAGTTGCTGAAAAATGTTTCTAAATACTCAAGGAACATGATTAGAAGTTTCTAATTCAACAATGGAAGTTGCTGAAAAATGTTTCTAAACACTCAAGAAACAAGATTAGAAGTTTCTAATTCAAAATAGAAGATTGCCAAATCTTGTTGATTTGGTGTGGACAAGAAAAGGAATCAATTACCAAAACATATTGAAAAATTGCCTTGCTCACAATATCACACTTGGATTAATGTCCAAACAAAGACTAGTACGTATTCTAATTCCTTTTTGTGCTCACACATAATTAGGAAACCAAATGAGAATCATATCTGGCGCACATACATGAAATAAAAACCATATCTTGCACACTTGCCAAACCGTGTTCACCTTGTATTATTGGAAAGATACACTTGCCCAAACCATACAAAACTGTCCTCTAGTGTGTGAAGGAAAGTTACTTTGTGAGCACATGCTAAACCGTCTCCCCTTGCTTTTGAAAATCTATAGAAACCCCCCCTTTCGCACCCTTATTCATCATCCCAAAGCAAAGAGTTGACACTGCCTTCTTAGCTTGTTCTAGCCTTCTTCTTGGCAACACTCTTATTCTTGAGTGACCTTGAAGTATTCTTGAGTGTTGGAGTGTTTGATTGAGTGTTCTTGAGTTATCTTTGAAGTGTTAAAACTGTTGAAGAAATGAACCTCTACTGAAATTTTGAGAAAAACTTCATAAGGTGGATGAGATTTCTTGCAGTTCTACTTTACTAGTTTGAGTTTCTATCAAGTTCACGCATCTTTTATTTTCAGTTTAGTATGTTTATTTTTAGCTTTCTACATGTTTGATCATGCTTTTTGAATGTTTTATTCCTAATTTTACTATTCTAATTTTGGATTCATGAATACGTGAGAATTAAGTTTAAGACTTTGAAGTTTATGGACCATGTACTGTTATAGTAATCTAAGTGATGCTATGGGTGTTCTTTACATATGTTAAGTGTATATGGGGCTCATCACAATGTGTGGATGGGTATAACCCTAAATACTTGGAATGAGGACATGAGATCCTTATTCCAATGGAATATGACAAGATGAATTGTCTTTTCATCCAAGAATGGAGTATTTTGATAAGAACATCAAGGGATTAGAATCCATTTTAATCTTAATGTCAACAATAACCAAAGATATTATTTGAATCGCCTAATTGCTTACAAGTGTTTGAATTTGGATGTGCTTTTGATTTGAATTAGTAACTTATTTCTTTATGGAATAACCTACTCAGTTATGTGTTCACCCCTTCCTCTCTTATTTTTTAGGAAATTGAGTCATGAAGATTACTGAGTATTTGATAAGATTTTAAATTTAAAAAGTTTATACGTAAGGCATGTCGCCCAAATTTTGGATTATTTGAATTATGACTTTTTCTGAATTTAATTTTTAATTTAAGATATATACTCTTTTGTTATTTGAAAATTCAAGCATGCACTTCTTTATTATAAAAATTAAAGATTTTTTTTTATCTCCAAGTAATAGTCTTATTTAATTAAAGTTAAATTGTTTGGGTTGTGTGCTCATTATGAATTAATAAGAGTTGAGATAATTGAAATAGAATGTGTTGCAAGTTGTGTACTTATAAAAGTAGCATGGCTCGGCCCACTTTGTGATTAGCTAAACAATCAAGTCTCAGGGGTTGGGGTGTTACAAGTGCAATATCAGAGCTTAGACATTAGTTGCTGGGCAAAAATTAGAAAGTTTTCTCTGATAATGAAGGTGGTATCCAAGCTCAATTATTAAAAACACTGGCTAGAAATAGAAAGTTAAGCATAAACATGTGTTGTTGGGCTAGAATTAGAAAGTTTAATCTTATGCCAATGGTGGTAATTTGATTTTAAAAGTATTAATTCAATTAGGTTTGACCAATGCTTTGAGTTGAAATTTGAATGTCCTACCTTCTATTTTGAAATTGAAAATTGTTTTGGAAAGTGTTTTCAAAAAAGAAAGATATGTTTTGAAATGTTTTGTTTGGATACAAAGACTACAAGTTGAGCTGATAGTGGGTAAGCCTTGTCCTGAGTAAAGCTAAATGTTGAAAGGGAGGTGGGTTATCCCATTTTAGAAAGTGCGATTGTTAAGCAGACTTTGGTATTGCTGCCCGATCTGGAGGTTATCCCACCAGTTTGTGTGATTGGTCTAAGTTGAAAACATTTGTACTTTTTATAAAATAAAATTAGAAGGTAAAAAATAAGTACAAGAAACTAACTAGAAGTTGTGAAAGATGCCCAAGGTGGTATATTGACTAAATAGAGGTTGTGAGTCAACCAAACTGAAACCCTAGGCCAAGGAAAAAGACCTTAGGTAGGAACATGGTTGTAGCCAAGGATAGCACAGTGGATCAAAAACATAAAACTTTAGGGCATAGGTTAGAAACTTAAAATGTATGAGAACAGAATCTTTGTTTGGTTAGGATACGAGATCAAAAAGATTCTATAGTTCTGGTTTCTATGTGATATAGGACGCATAGGAATTCAGGGTAATCGAAGAAGCTTGAACTCGGAGAATGATGGACCATGTTTGGTGAATGATCAGTAACTTTGGAAGAACTTGTTTCTCTATGGTTGGCTGGTATGGGACGGTCAGGTATAGTGGGCTCGGAAAACCTTAGCTATCGAGACATTTGCAAAATTGTTTGAGCGTGACATTTTTTTGAGTGAAAATCTAAGTGGAAGGGGTAGAGTGGTATGAGAAACTTGAACCTAGAAGCTTACATGGAAACTTGGAATTTTTCTATGCTTGCATGAACTTGTATGATTTTTTTATGTGTATGTCGCACGAAACCAAATCCTATACCCAAGAACAAACAAAAACCTAGAAGCATAAACTATTAAGCTACTGAACAAATCGAGAACCTAGAGACATGAATCTAGAGTTATGATAGTGCGAATGAAATGAAAGGCTAGGGAATACGAATTCGATGAATGAATATGGATGAGACAATTATCTTCTCAAGTTTGGAAAAGCATTTTGTATCCCAAAGATAAGGGAAGACGGGTTGTGTGCCCTAGATTATGATTCTCTTAAATCTTTCATTACGATACCTTATCGAATATTGAAATGGCTTTTGACTTGGAGATAATGGTTGGATCAAAAAGATATGCTACCAGAGCTACCACATTTGAAAAGAATAAATTGCAAGGATGAGAGACACAAACTAAAATGGTTGAGACTTAGATGGAGGTGAATGTACTGAAGGTGACATGCTCACGTAGAGTAGCATTGGCGACACACCACTTCAAGGGACCAGCCAGAAGTTGGCAGAAAATGATGAAAATGGACCCTAACACAAATGTTGAAGAAATGAGCTGGAAAAAGTTCATGGAAATCCATGAAAACTTTTTTTCCTAAAGCGACACTAAGTAAGCTTCAAGAAGAATTTGTCCGGCTAAATCAGAGGGATGTAATTGTAGTCAAATATGAGAGAAAGTTCACTGACCTGACCAAATTCTTGCCAAAACGATTAGGGAAAAGAGAATTAAGGCAAATCGTTTTGCACAAGGTCTCGAGATGGAAATTCAAAATATAGTAAAAACACTGAACCTAAAGACAAGCATACTGACCTTAGGTTAGATGTTGAGAATATCCTGAGACTTTGGGAGAAAACACTGTATGGATAATTACGAATCATCTCACTAAAGTGGCTAATTTTTGCCAACTAGATCCACAGATCAAGTTAGTAAGTCTGAGAGAGTTACCCAAACACTAGAGGCTATGTTGAGTTCTTGTGTCCTAAACATTAAAGGAAATGGGAGAAAGTACAAACCTAACCCTTCTCATATCATTCACTGGGAGGAAGTAAATATTCAAGATGATGCTACTTATGAGGAAACAACAGTCAGAATCCTCGACCATAAAGTACAAAATTCACAAACAAAGGATATCCCGTTAGTGAAGCGACCTGGGAAATTAAAAGCAAGATGAAAACCAAGTATCCACATCTATTCACTAAAAACTCTTAATTATGGGCAAATTTCGAGGACGAAATTTTTCTAAGGAGGGTAGATTGTAATACCTTGAAAACTCTGTACTTGATTAAATGAAATTCAAGATCAACTCAGTGAAATTGGGTGCAAAATGAAACAGGGCTCATTTCGAGGCTAAATTTGGTAGGTTTCCAAACCTCTGATTAGGTAAACCTTAAGGACCCAAAACAACTTGAAACAAAGTAAGGTGACATGGATCAACTAATTAGACAACATATCCAAAAATTAAAACAATTGGTCAAGATTAGGGTTTTTATTTGCCAAACACCCTTCAAGGGTCCAAATTAGAAAGAATTGGCATTTAGGGTACTGCAGGGAATCAAAATGACTTGGAACGAAACAGGATGACATGAACTAACAAAATAAACAACATACCTAAAAATAAATACAATTGGCCAAGATTTGGATTTTTATTTCATAGTGTCTTCATTGGGTTCTAAATAAGGAAAGTAAATGAAAATCAATTTAGTCAAACCATATATTGAAATTCTTAGTTTTTCCATGTGATTCTAAAACTGTAGGTTATAAATCATAATTTTTTGTAAACAAGGAGATATTAATTTTTATTAAATTTTGGTGGACCCATGAATGCATTGCTACCCCTAAACATGTGCAAGTCACATAGGTGGAACACCATAATCAAGTACACCCTCACCCTACTCAACCTCAACGGGACGTTTCCATTACTTGAAACCATGAAGAATGATCTCATATGCCATGTATATGATCAAGTATGCCCACACCTATAGAAACCATGAAGAATGATTCCATTTGCCAAGATAAATGATCTTGTATACCAAGGTTATGTACAAAACTTCTCATGTGTGTGTGTGGGCACACATGTGGAGCCAAAAAGATAGTGAATTCAAGAAAGATAAGAAACATTCTAAAGCTTTGTTTTTTATTAGAAACGTATTTGATTTCATGAATCACAACATATTAGAATGTTTCCCTACTGATAGAGGACTTCCAAGAGAGACTAGAATATAATCTAAACTTATTTTGTACTCACACATAGTTGGGAAACTAAATAAGACTCATATATGGTGCTCACACTTGTATTGGAAACATTGGTGGTCCCACTTGCCCAAACCATGAGATTCACTTGCCCAAATCAATGCAAAACATCCTCATTATGTATAGAAATATTGTAACACTCCGGAACTTTGCGAGCGTGCCACATTGCGAGCAAATAAATAGATAAATAAAATAAAATATTTCTTTTGTAAAAAAAAATATATATATATATAAATGAATTAGTTAAAATTAATAATGTTTAAGTTAAAATTACGAAATTTGTGAAAAAGGAATAAACAAATAAAAAGACACATTCATTGAAGTATATAAAATTAATTGAAAAGAAAACTATGCGTGGACTAGGATCGAGAATTTAAAATTTAATGTTGGTGGATTAGATACCGAATGATTGAAATATTGATAGATCTAAATGTTATGGGAAATTGAGTCTAAGATATATTGAAAGAATGAGGTTAATATTAACTGATTGAGAAAAATAAAATAAAACAAAATAGAATAATAATAAAACCTAAAACTCCAGATTTTTGAAAAAAAAAAGTGGAAGTTTATAAACTAAGATTTCAAAAAAAAAATGGAAAGAAAAAGGAAAATTGTTTGAAACGTTGGGAAGAAGAAAAAGACCGAAGGAAGAAGAGAAATCGAGAATGTGGAAAAAAATCTAGTTTTATTTAGAAATTAGATGTAAATAATAAATCTTAGAATTCTTCTTATTAAAATATAAATTAATTAAAGCAATTACAAAAGTAACTTTAAGAAATTCATTGAATTATTCAAATTAAATAAATTTAATATTAGATTATTTATTAATTATTGAACATGAGGATTAATTAAATTGATAAAATTAAATTAATTAATCTTATAAATTAGGATTGGAAAATTAGTTTCCAAAGCATTAATAGTTTTATTTAATTTTAGAAGTTTAAATTTTACTTGTTCAAATTAGTTGAAAACATAAAATAAAATAAGTAATAAATAAACTTTTAGGAGTTTAAAATCTTTTATAAGAAGAGAATAAAATTTTAGGCCTTGAAACTAAATGTGTAACAGTTAGAAGTCTTATTTTGTTCGTAACTAAATTAATTATGGTAGTAATAAATTATTTAAATTTCAAAGATTCAGTTATTAGAAATCTAATTTTATAAGAAGCTATTTTAATTGGAATGTATAAAATTCTAGAATTTAGGAATAATCCAAAATTAATTGAAACTGATATCTAGACTACATAATTAATTTAGAAATTATTTAAGTTAAAAAATATTTTGGATAGGATTAAATATGAATTAAGAATTTATAGAATCTCATTAATTGTTGAATTACAGATTTTACAAGTTAGAGTACCGAATAACTCGAAGGAAAGCAAGGTGGCCCTGAAGATCTGCGAAATCAGGTGGGCGTGACTTTCTTGCTCATATGTATTATATAGATTTAAAATTCAAAGCATTTGGTTGAATAGTATAGATTATTAGAACCTTATTAGGAAATTGATTGAAATTAGTTGGTTTATTTGAATGATGTGTGATGTATGATGACTTATTGA
The DNA here is from genome assembly GCA_030144865.1 of Tinospora cordifolia. Taxonomy (NCBI): domain Eukaryota; kingdom Viridiplantae; phylum Streptophyta; class Magnoliopsida; order Ranunculales; family Menispermaceae; genus Tinospora; species Tinospora cordifolia. The sequence continues at coordinate 4,103 of JAJIYU010002820.1, read as the reverse complement.
GACCCATGCATTATCATCTCATGCCATGATTGATTACTCAATTATAACATGCATGAATAGGAAGATATGCATTTAAATTCCATTGGTTATTCATGCACATTATCATGTTGGCTTACATGCATATTGAAATTTTTTTCTAGTGAACTGTGTGATGGTTGATGTGATTGAGACTGTTTGTAAAACTAAAATAAGACGATGGTTTATTAAGAATCCATGTACCGACGCGATTGTCGAGCCGCAAGGCGGATCGTAGGTATTCCCACCCGGAGCTGCCTGTGACAACTCAAAGTCTTTAGGAGACGATATGAGTTGCAGTAAGTAATCTCTCTTAGACTATGATACTGAGATATGACTAATTTTAGATGGTACCAGTACCTGTGGCCTCTATGATTATGATTAGATTGGATCACAGGGAATACCGAGAGGCATCTCAACCCTCTTCCGGTCTTAGACTACAACTAAAACAAATGAATGTTTGAAACGCCTAAAGTTTGAAAGTGTTTGTAATGTTTTGGATTAGGTCCGTATAATGCATGTGATGTGTAGGAACGATCCACTGGGCTTTCAAGCTCACTCCCACTTTATTTTTCAGGTACATCTAGACGTAGAGTATGATAACTTACGTCAGAAAACTCACAGTTTAATTGGATGCCTCACTGGGGATAGGAGACTTGGAGGTCATGTCTTATGTATTTTACTGGATTATTTTTCATATATTTACATTGGTTTTAACTTTATTTGTTTTATCTTTAAATGACTTTTCTTGTTTAACAATTTTGGTTTTAATAATAAATTTTAAAGTTATTATACTGCATTGTTTATGATTCATCTTAAGAAATCCGGTGAATGTAATGAGAAATTATTTTGATCTTTTGTTTTGTATAAAACATCTATATAGATATTGACTTGAAAACTATTAGCTATGAACTTAATATTGAAGAAAAAGATTTTGACAGAAGAAAAAATTTTAAGTGGCATTCCGATTTTCAATGGGCGACGATCCACACGTGAGGTAAAGCGTAAACGGCAGTCCGGTTGAAAATTGGGGTGTTATAGAGACTCATTGTGTGAGATGTCCAAACCATCCCCATGGTGCTCAAGAATATCTATATAAACCCCATCTAACTCACATTCATCTCATCCCAAAGCAAAGAGTTTACATTTTCCTCTTCGTTTGTTCTTGCCCTCTTCTTGGCACCTCTTCTCACTTCTCTTTTCTCTCTTGTGTGAGAAGTTCTAATTTAGTATTTTACAGAGTTGTTTTAGTTGGTAGTTAAAAGTTCTTGAAGTTCTGAAAGTGGTAGATAAGGGGAACCTCTGCCAAATTCAACGAAAAACTCGAATTAAGGTAGAGGAAATTTCTTAAACCTCTACTTTGCTATTTCAAGATTTTAGCATATTCATGCATGTTTAAATTCAATTTTTCAGCATGTTTTATTTTAGTTCAACATGATTGATCATATGTAAATTTCAGTTAGCATGTTTTTCATGTTTTTGATTATTTATGATATCATACCATAATTAGATTCCATGCTAAGGTTTACTTTGAAGTTTCAAGCATGGTATGTATTGTTTCCATGCTTTCTTGAATGTTTAAATTCTAAAATTTGATATTTTGATTTTATTTCATGAATATGTGAATTAGAATATGAGAAATTAAAGATAAGAACTATGTACTGGCATAGTGATCTGTAGGGACGCTATGGGTGTTCTTATCACATGCTTAGAGTATGTCTGTAGCACCCCAACTCCCAAAAGACAGGTTTCACCTTAACCACAAGGCAAGTTGGGTCCTATGTTATATTTACAAGTATACAACTTGTACTTCAATTCCTTTATTCCAACACTTATTGAATTAATCATAGATACACTTCCATTGAGTTTAATATTCAATAAGATAATGCAAGTGAATAAAGAAAAACTTCAAATCTGTATTCATTCAAATAAAATAAAAAGATTACATTCTTGAATCAAATCCAAAGTTTGATTACATAACTCTAAAATTCAAAAGTAAAATTCAGCGAAAGTTTTTAATTCAAAATTTGGGACTATGCCCTTACAATATAAACTTTTTAAAAGTAGACTTTCAAAAATCCATAGTCTTCATGTAATTCAATTTCCTAAAAAATAGAAGGATGGGGTGAGCACATAGCCTAGTGGATCATTCATTAAATAACTAAGTTACTATTTCAAATTAATAACACATCCAAATTCAAACACTTTCATATATTAAATAATTTACAAAACTTTCTGGTTGTCATTGACGTTAAGAATGAAAGGAGTTCTACTCCTTTGATGTTTTTTTTAGATACCCCTCTTTAGGGTGGAAACACATTTCTTTTTCACTTTCCATTGGATGTTATATATCAAGTATCGCTTAATTGCGCCCCGCAACCACACACTCCTAGCATGTGTTAAGAACACACATGGCACCTATACGAATTACTATGACAGTACGTGATTCTTATCTTCAATTTCTTATATTTAAGATCACATAATCATAAAAGAAATTCAAAATGTAAATTTCAAAATTTCAAACAACCAAGAAAGTATGAAAATATTACATATCATACTTGGAACATTGAATCAAATCCTAAACATGGATTTTAAGCATGACATGTTCTCATGAGTGATTAACACATAAACACATACTAAACTAAAATTAAAATATGATTAAATATGTTGAGACTAAAATAAAATATGCTAAAAACTAGAATTTAAATAAACATGAACATGCTAGAAATTTAAAATAACAAAGTAGAAGTTTAAGAAATCTCCTCCGCCTTAATCCGAGTTTCTTGTTGTATCCGGCAGATGTTCCGCTTACTTATCACTTTCAGAACTTCAAGAATTTTCAACCACCAACAAAACCACTCATCAACTCCTTAAAATACTAAAATAAGAACTTCTCACACAAGAGAGAAAAGAGAAGTGAGAAGAAGTGCCAAGAAGGCAAGAACAAGCAAAGAGGGAAGTGACAACTTTTTGCTTTGGGATGAGATGAATGCGAGCAAGAGGGGGTTTATGTAGATGTTCTTGAGCATGATGGGGAAGGTTTGGACATCACACACAATGAGAATCTTTCCATACACTATGAGGACGTTTTGCGTTGATTTGGGCAAGTAAATCTCATGGTTTGGGCAAGTGGGACTACCAATGTGTCCAATCCAAGTGTGAGCACCACGTATGAGTCTTATTTAGTTTTCTAACTATCTGTGAACACAAAATAAGTTTAGATTATATTCTAATCTCTCTTGGACGTCCTGTATTCGTAGGAAAATATTCTAATATGTTGTGATTCATGAAATCAAATAAGTTTCTAATATGGGCACACAAAAACAAAGCTTTGGAATGTTCTTATTTCCATTGGATTCTCTCCCTTTTTGGCTTCACATATGAGCATGAGGTAAGTTTCTATTTTCTGATTTTTCTTAGGTGAAGAAATCTTTCTATATCTCTTTAAATCAGCCACTCTCCACTAAACTTCTATCTTAGGTTTGTCACATGTGTGCCTACAAACACAAATATAAGACGTGTTGTATGTAACCTTGGTATCCATGATCATTCATCTTGGCATATGGAATCATTTTTCATGGTTTCTATAGGTGTGGGCATACTTGATCATTTACATGGCACATGGGATCATTCTTTATGATTTCAAATAATGGAAACGTCCCGTTGAGGTTGAGTAGGGTGAGGGTATACATGATTATGGTATTCCACCCATGTAACTTGCACATGTTTAGGGATGGCCATGCATTCATGAGTCCACAAAAATTTAATAAAAATGAATATATCCTTACTTACAAGGAATTATGATTTATAACCTATAGTTTTAGAATCACATAAAAAATTAAGAATTTCAATATCTGGTTTGGCCAAATTGGTTTTCATTTACTTTCCTTATTTAGAACCCACTGAAGGCACTATGAAATGAAAATTCAAATCTTAGCCAATTGTCCTAATTTTTGGGTATGTTGTTTATTTTGTTAGTTGTTAGTTGCGTAGCAAACTAACATTAGAATAGGTTAAAGGTTGCATTTTAGGAGCAATAAAGTAGAATAGAAGTTAAAATTGCATAAATTAGTCATAGTTGCATGTAA
>JAJIYU010002819.1:0-28822 GCA_030144865.1 Tinospora cordifolia | reverse complement strand
TATTGCTTACTTTGGTTTTAATGATTCCAATCATTCTGATATCGTCCCATCACATGAGGTTTGCAAAGATGGCTTAACAGCGGTTGGGCAAACTCGTCTTGGTGAGAGAGTCTCGTCAGGCCGCTGTGCCGGTCGGGCCGCCCTTGACTCTGGGAAGGGGTCCCGACACAGCCAATCTAACAATTATGGCTAAATCTACCATGGAGTAAGAGTTTATTGCTAGAAATGAGGCTAAGTGGTTAAGAAACCTCTTGGTGAATATTTTGTTAGGTGTAAAGCCTACACCTTCAGTGTCCATGCATCGCAGTTGTCAAGCAGCAATTGTCATTGCAAAGAATAAAATTTTTAATAGAAAGAATAGACATATTCGTTTAAGAGATGATGTGGTAAAATAGCTATTGAAAGATGGAGTCCTTGATTATGTGAAATCAAAAGTGAATTTGGCTGATCCCTTAACTAAACCTTTGGGAAGAAAATTAATCAGTGAAACATCGAGGGGTATGAGACTACTACCAACTTTAGATATCAACAGCAATGGTAACCTAACCTATGTGATTGGATTTCATGAAGTAGGTTCATAAGGGTAATAACAAATTACTAGTTGATCTACGAAGCACAATTAAACTCTGTCCCTCCTATGGTGCATGTAGTGCTAAACTACAAAGAATAAGAGGTTAAATTAAGCTCTTAATCAAATTCCATCTCCTTTATAGGTGGTGTATAAATTTGAAGTATACACTTGATGGAATGACCTAATGAGTTTGGAATGAGGCCGCTCCTATGAGATTTGTGGCAAAATCTCTAGAGTACTCATGAATAACCAAGCGCGCGCATGGCCTATTAGTGCAAAACTATGATGAATATTAGAGTTTATATGAGTATATTTTGATCTTTGAGAATCTTAGTTTATAATAAAATATTTGGTTTAGAGAAACTTAGTTTTACCAATTATTTTATAAGCTAAATCTTAATTTTTAAGGCTTGGTTCATAGTCTATAAGACACCATGTTCGAGGCATAGGCATTATGCTCGATTGTAAAAACCCAACATCTTCTATTATCTATTTGATACTTTGGAATATGTAGGACATTTTGTAAACTTTTCAAAAGTATGTTTATTCTAATTATTGTTTTTTCAAAATATATGGGAGATTGTTATAAAATTATTATATTCCAAAAGAGCAATTTTATTTAAAATAATTTTAATTTAATATTGTTGTTATTATTATTTATGGTTTGGTCAAATATATTATAATACCATTAATATGCTTAATACTCTATTATTTTGGTGTAATTATTTGGTCATTATAATTATTTATTTATTATTAAAATATTTAATGATTATAATAACTATTTGAATGTTATGATTTAAATTTAATAGTGGCTAACAATTAATTATAATTTAAATAAATGTTATATTTTATTAATAAATGTATTCATTTAACTTAATCAAATATTCAAAATATTTTGAAAAGTTGAATGTCTGTTTGTAACATATCTTTTCAAATAAATAACCATATATTTATTTGATTGTAATAATATCAAAATAAATGGTATATATTTATTTTGGTCAAGTATTTGGGCGTATTTGAATATGCAATAAATTAATTTTATAATTGTATTAATTATATAATTAATTGTATGTCTAAACATATCTCTATAAATACTCATTTAATTGAATTGATTGAATCATCATAATTTCAATATTATCTATCCTCTCGTCTCTCTCAATGGTTGGAAAAAAAAAATATTTCTCTACTATTCCTACTGCTTAATTCTACTAGAAGGACTTGTCAAATCCTTAGGGATACACCCAAAGACAGTGCATAGCACGCCACAAGTCACGATCCTTTTGTTTTGTTTTATTTTATTCCTTGTACTTTTACAACAATTGTCCCTACAAATGCTAAGGATGCTTTTGTTCTTTTTGTTTGATGATGAGGGTCCTACTACTCAGAATTTAAAGTCTATTGTGAACTATCATCCTATGGTGATTAAAGCCAATACAGGTATTTTCGAATTTAAGGCTCTTCTGTCCAATATTTCCATGTGTGAAACTCCTAAAGTTGCTGATGCTTTGATTGACAAGAGGTGGACGAAGAAATTGGTGCCATGATGACAAATAAAGCACGGTCTTTTAGCTCCAAATGTCTTCTGACAGACAAATAGTTGGGTGTAAATGAGTTTTCAACTTGAAAATATATCCCAATGGCTCTACCACTAAGCATAAAGCTCGACTTAGTAGCAACAACCTTGGTTTGATTTTTCCGACTGTAGTCCCATTGTTAAACCCACCCCCATTACGGTTGTTCTTTCTATTGCTCTTGCTAAGAAATGGGCTATTTGCCAAGTTGATAGACTCTTAATGGTGACATCAAATAAGATGTTTTCACGGAGCAACCTTGAAGTTTTGAGAACATGGTTTGAAGGGCTTTCAATATTGTTTGGTTGGCCTTGGTGTTTTTTTCCTCCAAAGCGAACGCTATCTGTGATTTTTTCTTTTTTTTTTTTTTCTGCATTAGTGCATCTTCTTCCGTATATATTCTTATCTATGTCAGGTTTTCCGCATTTTCCCTCGCCAAAATGTTGTTTCCTGGTGCTCAAAGTCAAATATTACACGCAAACAAATGTAATTTCTGTTCACAAACAACGAACATTGTTAGTACAAATAAATACAAGTTTGCTTAAGCTTACAAAGATGACATGAACTTAAGGATAAGATCCACCATTTCAGCATCATAATCAGGTCCTTCCATTTGGAAGTGCCCTACACCTTGATTCAGATGGGTTTCAACATGACCAGCAGCAGATTTCAGCTTGTTCTCCAGCTGCTTCACGCTGGTAAAACCGTCTTTTGTGCCCATAACAAATAGTTTTGGTTTAGGAGATCTTAGTATTGCCTTGTGATGTCTTCCAAATAGGATGGATGCCATCCAACCAAATGGGTAACCCAGACTGACATAACCGACCACTTGCTCTACTTGATCAACTGCAGAACCAGCAATCGGAGCACCTATAGAAGGAAATAATGGATTCAGTAGGGAAGTCCTGCGAAGTAATGAACAATTAGAAATCTCCAAAACACTCTTAATGCATCCAAAAACAGTAAAAGGTTTCCAGCTTGACAGGTTATTGTAATAGATAGATCCATTTATGGGCGAATGCGATGAAAAATATTGTCTAAAAATTTTTCACAAAATAAAACAGAAGCAAAGAAAGCTAACAAATTAAATTCTCTGACGAAAATAACAGTGCAGAAACAACTACATAAGAACGTTACACCCTAAATAACATAAAACTTTGAATAGCCTCAGAACACACTGGATGAACAGCCAACACCATCTTCAATGCTTCAGTTGCAATTACAAAGAAGAAATTAGATCAAAGGCCAATGGACATTCTTTGACCTCACTCTTTTCTTTCCTGCAGTGTCTAAGGATCTAAATGAACCAGCAATACAAACCTAAACCAGACATTGTACAACAAATCACAAGAGAATACATGCATACCAAGTATGATAAATTTAGAATTACACAATTGATCTTGTAAGAGGGTCTTGTTGGCCAATAATTTCACCTCTTGCAAAATAATGAAAAAAATACAAAAAAGAGTTAAATATTTAAAAATCAAATCTAGAGACCTATGAGACCAAAAAGATTGTTGGTAGGCCTAGATCTCAACTCCAACCAATATTTTCCCCAACTTAACCACCCCCTTATCAAAATGTGGGTTTTAACTCTAAAAGCTCAGGGTACAAATGAGAGTGATGTCCCATCTATATTTTGTATAGAGCACTTGTAAATAATTGACGGGAGGCTATAATCAGTCAACATATGCCAATCAAATCTCCATCATTAATTAAACTCAAACATTTTATCATGATCACACACATTGATAAATTCCTATTCAACCAAGGACTTATTTTGGTCCATGCATGCCTAAGAAATCTCCACCTTGCACTGAAATCTAACTATTCTCATCGCGTTCTATCTAATCATCTTTCACTATCACCTTGCGGATCTATCTACAACCAAATGAGCACCCATCTATGTTTTGACATTATCCTCGTCCAACTACCATTATCATCTTGAAGAACCAAAAATGAGAAATACACACCTAAACACGTCCCAACTCAACATATATGTGCAATGTCTCAATCAAACATGTCATCCAAAACAGCAGGTGCTATTGCTTCTATAACCATGTCAGTAAAACAGGACTTTGCTATTTCTGCTCGTTGAAACAGAACATTGATGCCCTTGCTAAGGACACGTGCATCGATCTACAGCATGAAAGCAGCTCCATGCATTTCCCAAGGAATTTGCAATATCTTTCACTTTCATAACCCACCAAAACACCACAAAACTCTCTGCTACAAATTTTTCGGCACAAACACTAGTGATTAAAGCGATCAATTTAAGAAGTAGAACTATGACTGAGCATTTAATAAAAGTAGTGAAGAAAACATCCACACAAGACACAAGAAATTTTTTACCTGGTTTAGCGTCCTCCCCTACCGCTTGCCAGCACTTGGCTGGGACAGCATGTTGCCTTCATTCACAAGTGATATTACCACTTGAAAAAACTACAATGATGAAGCGTACAACGTTGAATTCATATCTCTCTCTTGGATGGAGAAGAATAAAAAAAATAGAAATAAAATAAAATAAAAACAATAAACCCTCATATGACTCAAATAATGGAACCCAAAATATAAATTACAAATACCTCCCTAGACTGACTATGCCACCACCTAGGAGCATAAGGGGGCTATGCAACAGCTTGATAATACAGATTTATCCTTTTGCAATTTTTTAAAACCAACTTCAATCATAAGATTCAAATTGCAAATCGTGAGATTTTAATAACAATGGTTATAATCTAAGTGGAATTATTTTGAGGGTCATTATTGGAGGCAAATACTAGAGTTCATTAGGGCTTTTACTTCTTCCAAAAAAAAGATAGTGAAGTGCTAGACTCAAACCTTGCATCTTCATCATTATAGTACACTTCAAGAGGTGATGCATGCACAGCTAAAATCAAGTAAAAGACTCCTTATGACTTGTTTGGGTAATTTTTACTACTTCATTACGTACATGACTGCATTCAAGTTCTTAAATTGACCACTCTAGATCATTTTCAGGGCTTTTGTACCACCTAATTGGTACTCCATTTGGTTGATCGCACATGGTACACTCCAACCTATAGCAAGAGTGTAGATATGCAATTAGAACAAGCAAAAATAGCATCAAATAGGGTTCTCAAGCACAAGTATAGAAGTACTAGCAGCCATAGAAGCAAAAATGTTTCACGCAGACAGAAAAAAAAAAAAAAGTAATATAAAAGAGTTTATTGTCGATTGCAAGGAAAAGATTCATGATTTGCAAATTATAATAAGGCACAAGTTGGATTTTGCACATGGCTCAACAATTATTCTACTTCAACATCAAGGAGCTAAAAGATTTGTTGATGGCAATGCAAAAATTGGGAATAAGTGCAGATATTTGTAATCCAACAAGTACTAGCTATACCTTGGTTAACCATTTTTTAAATTTTCCAAAATACCTCTCCTCCAAATCTTCTTTAAAAATAGACAAATGGGGTTGCCAATGGGCAAACCCAAATGCTTCTTTTTTTTTTCTCTTTCTAAGAAAAAAGGTGAAGAAGAACAACAACAAGAAGACCCTGCCTACTCTTCTTTTTCGTCTTTTTCTTTGAAAAAAAAAAAAGATCTGGGTTTGCTGGTCGAAAGAAGAGGATGAAGATTTGGAAATGTGACGACCCATGATTTGATATACAAAAATTATCGGGTCTAATATATGAATGTTCTGAAATTTTAGTAGAAATATATGAATTTTCTCAATTTTTCCCAGATTTTAAATTATTTATTAGAAAAAATTAGAATAATGAGAAAAAAATACAATTTTGAGGAGAAAATACATGAAATCATAAGAAAAATGTAATTTCTTGAGGAAAATAATTTTTGGGATTAATTGTTGAATTTTTAAAATAATTATGAAATTTTTAGAATGATTAATGAAATTTTCAGATGAAAAAAGTAATTTTTGGGTGATTATTAAATTTTTGAAAAAAATAATTGATAAATAATGAAAATTGGAGTACATTTAAAGTTTTTTATGAGAAATGATGGAACAATAATTTTAATAATTTTAGAAAAAATATACAATTTCGATATATATATATATATATATATATATATACAAAAATTAAAAAAAAAAGAGAAAAAAACAAACAAATGGGTCACCTGGGCAGCCTAAGCGCATGGGCCTGGACTACCCAGGCCCATGTGGGCCGAGCTGGGCGCATAGCCCAGCTCGCCTCTTTTTCTCCCCTCTCCCTTTCTTCTTTCACTTCTCCTTCCTTCTTCCTCTTCGTTTTTTTTTTCAGTCGAGCAGTAGCAGAAATGACAGAAAACCACCATTTTTTTCATGGTTTTTGCCCCTTGTTTTGGTCGCTGATGTAACCATCAACCACCTACTGTATTCTCAGTATGTTGGACACTAAGACAATTAAGAAAAAAGAGGAACACGAGCTACTACAAGGGCTGCAAAATCCCTTTCAAACGACCCACATACCCCATTGTTGCAAAAAAATTCCAGTTTGAGCAAGTCATCTTCTATCCCTCATATCTTCTTCATCTGAGCTCCATTTTGAGTGATCTTGAAGTCCTCAAAAAGCTCTCAGTACCCTCTTCAAGAAGGTGTAGGCGTTTGATCGAGAGCATAAACCATTTAAAGCAAAAACAGCCAAAAAACTCGCTGTTTGGCACAATTGAACCCAAAAAGATCAAACAAATTGTGTTTTGGCCGAGTTTGCAAGGCAGTTTTGTAGGTCATCCAAACTCCGATCTTGAGGTACCATAGCTCATTTTAAAGCTTGTTATGTCAACTTCATTTTTTATATTATGAAGAATGACAAATGAACACTAGAAGGATGTCAAAAATGGTGATGAAGTAAGCTACTTGAAATGTATGAATTGGTACTTAGAAAATTTTTGGAAAATCTGTCATGATACCATGATTTCGTACTTGCTGTTATGAATTTTTAAAAATACTTAGACATGTCTAATTTACCTAAAATTTGGAAGATACGTTTATGAGACAACTACGAATGTTGTGTAAAAAATTGGTCCCAAATCAATAAGTCTAGGGGGGTGTCAAATAAGTGGCCTTTTGACTATCTGTCATATGCAATCTGGGAGACCAAAAGTTCCTGATATCACCCTTGAAAGACATACTAAACGAGGTCTGAAATTCATGAAATAAAATTGTGGAAACACCTTAGGAAGTGTAGATCATAACTGAAAAATATTGCGCAAATCCAATATATGGATTGACAGCAGGAAAATTGTGAGTCATGCTGCACAGGTAGAACAAAGATAACCAAATATAAGCATCTCTATAATTCCACTCAAAAACCATAGTAAATTAGATAAAAAAAATTGAAACCAAAATTTTGGAGTACATTTAAATGATATAGACCAAATCTGAAAATTTTCACATAAACCCAACTGTCGGATTGATCACAGGAAATTCAAAAATTTTACTCTATAGATAGAAAGAAAAATCCAGAAATAGGGGCTCCTGTTATTTCAGTTGGAAAACATATCAAATGAAATAAAAACATAAAATTCTGGTGAATATTTGGAGGGTCTGAATGAAATTTGGAAAGTTCTGTGTAAATCCAACGGTTGGATTGACCGCAAGAAAATTGACAAATTTGCTGCGCAAATTGAACTAAAAGGGCTTAGAATTGACTAATTGTTGAAAATTGAAATTTTGACCCAATTGACTTGTTTTTGACCAAATTGACCCACATTGACCAATGTTGACCAATTGTGACTAGGTTGGCCAAGTTTGACCGATTCGAATTCGAATTGATTAAGACCGATTAGGAATAGTAGGACCAGAATAAAACAATGTTTCATGAGAAACTAAAATTAGGTCTAACATAACGTAGATTTGAGCGTAGATCGGGGGACTAGGCCGAGTGTCGAGGGGACATCGATGCGCGCGACCCAAGGTAAGTAGTTTAATTCAGTTGAATGGTTTCTCGTGTTGAGCTACAATGATTGAGTTGAAATATATTTAGTTGTACACTGATAGAGAGACCATAAGCTCAAGGTCTGAGCGCAGGGTCAGGGTACACGATGTGATTGGTTTAGGCTCGGGGTTCGAGTGTCGGGGTTAGGGCATATGATCGGTGTACCTAGCCTCAGACCCGCTGGAGCACGACACTTGAGGATCGTGCGCAGGGTTAGGATGTTCAATGAATGCGCCTAACCCTTGACCCGCTTAAGTAGCTGGTACGCTTGACTTTTGACCCATTCGAGCGATGACCATAGGGTTGTACTTGATGATTTGAACCTTAGTCTTGATATAATTTTGAGCTGCATGTATTTAAATTGTTTTTCTTCAACTGTTGCACTATTTATAACTACATTTATAACATAACATAATTCTTGAGAAATTGTTTCACCGTTACTATTCAAGCATACATGCACTATTTTTGGATGCCAGTTAGGTAATATACTAATTTTACTACTCATTGAGCCATGTTGACTTTTAGGCTCACTACTCTACTAACATTTCAGATTCCTCAACAGCTGATAGAGGGAAAGGCATGGTGATAGCCTAATCTCAGAGTGGTCCTCTGTTTCTTTTGTTTTTATCTGAGGCCAGTCACATTTTGTATGTCTGTAATGGTTTAAGGGTCAAACTGTACCTATGGGACATGATAATATGTATTATTTTGTTGCTTTTGCACCTTACAATATGAATGTTGAAATTTCTCTAATGTCATTTATCGTAGAAGCTGGAATGTGTGGGCTTAACAGTGATTGGGCGAACTCGACTCGATGAGTGAGTTCGTTGAGTCACTGTGCCGATCGAACCGTCCTTTGGCCTAGGAAAGGGGTCCCGACAGACTTGGTATCAGAGCCCAGGTTTCAAAAACTAAATAACATTGATAAGTAAAAGGCCTAAGTGACATCAGAGTGAATGCGAAAGTAAACAAAACCCCAAACTTAAGGGAAAAAAGGGAAATTATCAACCATTAAACGTATTTTGAACATAATGTACGATAGTACTAAGTGTTTAGTGTCAGGCCTATTTCGAATAGATAAATAGCCAACAATTCAATTCAAAATGCAGATAAAAGATGCCGCCCAAGCGGGGTGGAGCTAGGAGAAGCAGACCTCGGACCAGGCTTACGGAACTGACAACCCCACTGCCACCACCTCCAGTTTAGCCTGAGATAGACCTTATAGAGAGGCTCGATGCTATGATTAGGGCCTTTAATGAGGCTATGCAGGCTCAGACGGCCTTATTGAGGGAGAGACTTGATAGGTTGGAGGCTGAGAGGCAGAGGGATGAGCCATCCACGTCGACAGGACCTTCTGTCCCTGCTGCACCCGTGGCGACGGTCGCTCTCACAATAGTGTCACCATCGCCTACTCTACCGACACCACTAGTTCCAGAGCCACTAGTTTAGGCAGTAGTAGCACCAGTTGCCCTTACCCAGGATAGGCAGGAGATGAGAGAGCCTACACTCGGCTCCTCAAGAGTTTCATAGACTTATGCCCTGCGACGTTCATAGGAGGTTTCAGTTTGGAGGCGACAGAGCATTAATTATTGAATATGGAGAAGAATGTTAAGACCTTGCGACTATCAGAGGCGGACCGAGTTCTGTTCTCAATGCACATGGTGGAGGATGAGTTCGCCAGATGGTGGCAGACTACGAGGAGGATAGAGGGTCAAATCACTTCTTAACCAGATTCAGAGAGTTGTTCCTTCAGTCTTACGTTCCAGAGGCAGAGCGAGAACGTAAGAAGATGGAGTTTTTGAGCTTGCGTCAAGGGATCATATGTAACACCCCAACCCCCGCATCTCTTAAGCAGTGTACATTACCATTGTTCTCTTGACAGTGGACTTAACAAAACGGTGGGTCGGGCCGGTGCTACATTACAAGCGACACACATTTGTTCTTTTCTTTTCAATATCTCATGCCTTTGTACAAAATTCAAGAATACAAAACTTTCATTAAAATCAAGGCAAATTAAAAGAGATAAACAAATTCAAACTATTTTATTCATCATAGAAATTGAGAGTACTAAACTCTAAAAAAACTAATAATTACAATGGAAGTCTTCAAAATACTTTTCACTAGAAAAGCATAAAAACTATGGGCAACAGGCCCTAAAAATTCAAAAAAATATATATAATATTGTAGAAACTTTCTAAGAAATTATCTATATTCAACAGCTCCATGGGTTCATGTCCCTGAAAAATAAGAAAGGAAGAATGAGCACATAGCCCAGTGGATCTTTTTCGAACAACCATCTTTCATATTCAAACTCATAACACAATCATAATTCAAACACTTGCAATCATTAGGCGTTTCAAACAACAATTTGTTTAAGTCGAGTCTAAAACCAAAAGGGTCTTTAATCCCTTGATGTTCTTAACTAAGTAAATAGGGCCCACTCGGCATAATCCCGTTAGTTGCACATGTCGGTATCAACCTGTTACACATGGTGACCCACCAGTGGTACACAACCCTCAAGTACTTAGGTCTGAAAATCATATGACCTAACTCATATGAAAAGAACATCCATAGTGTCACCATGACTGCTATGATGGTACGTGGTTATTATCTTCATCTTCTTTGTTTAATTCTCATATCGAGATAAAATAAATTTTAGAATATGAGATCAAACTAAAATTCAGAACATACAAAATCAATTCATGAAACAGTCATAAAACATGCATCATACTTTAATTTAAAAGCCTAAGAATGATACTATATGGCATGGATGATATGATTGTTCAAACATGAATCAAAACTGAAATACTAAAATAACATGTAAAATTCTAAAACTAAAGTTGAAAATCTTTGAATTCAGTGAAAAACACACAACAATGAGCATGCCATGAATTCAAATAAGAACAGAAAGGTGTTCTAAAAATCACTTCCAACTTGTAACGCTTTCTTCCGGAATTTTGGCAGCAATTTTCCCACGTACTAGTGCCCACGAAGTTCGCCCAACTTAATTTTCCAATTCGAGAGCTTCTCACACACACAAGAAGGGAAGATGGAAGGTGCCAAGAAGAAGGCTTTGAGAAAACAAGAGGAGCATTCAACTCTTATTCTTTGGAATGAAATTATGAGCCTAGGGGATTTATATAGATTTTCCAAGGGAAGAAAATAGAAAGTTTTGTGTCCTTCTATGAATAAAACACCCTAATTCTACCAAATTTCGTAGTTTCTAATTTTTGGAGGAAAAAGAGTATTTTTCGGATTTTTCTGGATTTTAAAAATATTTTTTAAAATTTAGAAACTATTTTTTCAAATTTTTTGAATTTAATTTCGTAATTTTAACGTATTTTTCGTAATTTATTTTTTGGATTTAATATGGTTCCTCGAATTTTCCTCGAGACACACGTTCGGATTTGATCAGAACCATCGGATTAATCTCGGATAAATCAACAGAATTCGGATTTTTGATCACAGCCGTTGGATTTTCTCTAGCGCATCAAAGATCATGATCTTAATCAAAATGGCTTTGATCTAAATCGTCCGATGATCCTCGAGCGCATCAATGTTCGCGATAAGCCAAAATGACTTCGATCTGGATCGTTGGATGATCCTCGAGCACAGCACAGTTTTGTGATCGACTATGCGGCTTCGATCTTAACCGTTGATGATCCTCGATCACAGTGTGCGCATCCGATTTCGCGATCAACGAATTCCATCTAGACAGCATGATCTTCCTTAAGTTATGCACGCGAATCTCTGACCGTTCGATCTTTTTGATTCGGTGCTCTCGTGCGTACGTGTGGATCTGATCTTGGCCGTAGGATGATGAAATCAAATTCCAGATCTACGGTTCACAGCATTTTGAGTTTGTTTTTTATTTTTTAACCGAATTTTTTGCTTCCTTTTTGGATTTTTTTCCAAAACTCAATCCCAGTTGACTTTCTAATCCTGTTTTCATCAAAAATTGCACATATCCTTGTATTTTTAGCTATGATATCCCATTTTATGCATTATAATCATATTTTTTCTTCGAAAATCCACTAAATTGATTTTTATTTCTCATTTGGGTCAACTATGACTTGCCAAAATTCTCATTCGTCAACTATGTATAATTTTCTAAGTAAAAATAAAAATTTCATATGAATTTTTCGAGATGTTACAACCTACCCTCCTTAGAAAAAATTTCGTTCTCGAAATTTGTACATATTTAGGTATTCCTTGTGAACAGATGTGGGTACTTGGTCTTCATTTCGCTTTCGAGTTCCCACATGGCTTTTTCTACCCCGTGATGTTTCCACAGCACCTTCACTAATGGGATATCCTTTGTTCTTAGATTTTGTACCTTGTGGTCAAGGATTCTGACCGTTGTTTCCTCGTAGGTAGCATCATCTTGAATATTTACTTCCTCTCAGTGAATGATGTGAGCAGGGTCAAGTTCGTATTTCCCCAACATGGATACATGGAATACGTTATGTGCTGAAGTTATCCGATTTGGTAGATCCAACTCATAAGCACATCCTCCGATTCTTCTAAGTATTTCAAAGGGTCCTACAAACCTCGGAGATAACTTCCCTTTGAATCTGAACCTTTTAATACCCTTTGAGGACTGATCCTCAGAAATACTTTGTCCCCAACTTGGAACTCTAATGGTCTTTTCCTTTTGTCGACGTAGTTCTTTTGACGGCTCTGCGCAGCAATCGGCCTCCTCTGTATTAACTTGACTTGGTTGCTCATTTCTTCCACCATGTCTGGCCTAGTTAATACTTGATCTTCAAGTTCGATCCAACAGGTAGGTGATATGCAAGGTCTTCCATAAAGAGCTTCGAATGGAGCCATTTTTATGCTTGCTTGATAACTGTT
This sequence comes from Tinospora cordifolia, assembly GCA_030144865.1. Classification (NCBI taxonomy): domain Eukaryota; kingdom Viridiplantae; phylum Streptophyta; class Magnoliopsida; order Ranunculales; family Menispermaceae; genus Tinospora; species Tinospora cordifolia. The sequence goes on along the minus strand of JAJIYU010002819.1, from coordinate 15,905 downwards.
GTTATAGGCAAACTCTGCCAAGTGTAAATACTTGCTCCAATTCCCCTTGAAGTCTAGAACGCAAGCCCTCAACATATCTTCCAAAATTTGGATAACTCTCTCAGACTGACCATTCGTCTAAGGGTGAAAGGCTGTACTCATGGTGAGCTTAGTACCCATCTCCTTCTATAGACTCTACCAGAACTGTGAAGTGAAGCGAGAGTCTTTGTCAAACACAATAGACTTGGGTACACCATCCAGTCTGACGATTTCTTTCACATAGATCTCTCCCAGCTTGTTGACTTGGTTTGTGGATCTGATTGGCAAGAAATGAGCCACTTTGGTGAGACGATCCACTATCACCCAAATAGTGTTTTCTCTTTTTTAGTTCCTGGGTAAACCACTATCGAAGTCCATGGCAATGTTATCCCACTTCCATTCAGGGATTGGGAGTGGTTGTAACATTCTAGAGGGTTTCTGGTGTTCCGCTTTCACTTGTTGGCATGTTAAGTACTTAGAGACGTATTTAGCTATTTTCCATTTCATTCCTCTCCACTAGTAGGTTTTCTTGAGGTTCTAGTACATCTTTTCCCCACCAAGGGGCATGGTATACTTAGTCTTATGAGCTTCATCTAGTATGACCTGCTTGATCTATCCCTGCTGAGGTACACATATCCTTTCTCCAAGCCTTAGGATGTTTTCAGCATCCATCCTGAAGTCAGTATGCTTTCCTTGCGTGACTCCTTCAATTAGTTGAACAAGCCATTTGTCTTGCTTCTGTTCGTCCCTGATCTGTTGTAATAGGTCTAGTTGGCAAGACATATTGTAAAGATAAGCTTCTTTTTCATTAAGGTTTACACCCAATCTAAAATATTCAATCAACTGGTACATCTGGCCTTTTTCTTCCTCCTGCTTGTTGAACTTCTTACTCAAAGCATCGGCCACCACATTGGCCTTCCCCAAATGGTAGTGTAGTTAAAAATCGTAGTCTATCAAGAATTCCATCCATTTCTATTGCTTGAGGTTCAACTCCTTCTGGCTATAGATGTACTTCAAGCTCTTGTGATCGGAAAACAGCTCAAATTTTTCTCCATAAAGGTAGTGTCTCCAAATCTTCAGGGCAAACACAATGGCCACTAGTTCTAGGTCGTGAGTAGGGTAATTTCTTTCATGGACCTTCAGTTGTCTCGAAACATAAGCGACTACTTGTCTTTCCTGCATCAACACTGCTCCAAGCCCACTCAGCGAAGCATCAGTATAGAGTATGTAAGTAACACCAGGAGTTGGGGTGACTAGAATAGGAGTCGTAGTCAATCTTGTCTTTAGTTCTTGGAATGAATGTTCACATTTCTCATCCCACTGGAACTTAACTCCTTTTCTGGTCAACTTTGTCATTGGTTCTGCCAACTCGGAAAAATTCTTAATGAACCTTCTATAGTAACGTGGCAAGACCAAGAAACTTCTAATTTCTATTACTATCTTGGGTTGCTTACAGTTCATTAGAGCCTCCACTTTCTCTGGATCTACAGAGATGCCTTTTGCTGACACAACATGTCCAAGGAACTTGACAGTTTCCATCCAAAACTCGCACTTACTGAATTTAGCATATAGCTGGTTCCTTCTAAGAGTTTCCAGCACGATCCCCAAGTGTTCTAGGTGTTCAGCTTCTGACTTAGAGTAGATTAGGATATCATCCACGAATACCACTACAAACTGATCATGGTACTATCTGAACACTCGGTTCATCAAATCCATGAAGGCAGCCGAGGCATTGGTCAAACCAAATGGCATCACGATAAACTCAAAGCGTCCATATCTTATCCTGAAGGCAGTCTTGTATATTTCAGACTCCCTGATTCTCAGCTGATGATAACCCGACCTAAGATCAATTTTAGAGAAATAAGTGGCTCCTCATAATTGATCAAATAGGTCGTCAATCCTTGGTAAAAGATATATATTCTTTTCTGTAACTTGATTCAACTTCTGGTAGTCGACACACAGTCCCAAGGAATCATACTTCTTCTTTACGAACAACACTGGAGCTCCCCAAGGTGATTCACTCGGCCTGATGAAACCTTTCTCCCTGAGCTCGTCCAGTTGAGTTTTTAGTTCAATTAGTTCTGTTGGCGCCATCCTATAAGGAAGTATGGCTATAGGGTTGGTTCTAGGGTGAAGTTCGATCTTGAACTCTAACTTTCTAACATGTGGTAGTCTGGGTAAGTCATCTAGGAACACATCCTCGTACTCCCTAACCACTGCTAAGTCTTGTATCTTCTTTGGTTCTATAGGCACTTCTTTCGAGAGTTCCTCAAACTCATCCGTCTGCTTTAAGCAATTCAGCAAGGCTAGGGTTGGACTTCTTGGTAGTCTCCGCATAGCCCCATAGATTTTAAAGATCTCCCCAGAAGGTAATGTTATAGTTACCCGTTTCTTAGGACAATCTATCTAGGCCTGGTACTGATCTAACCAATCCATCTCCAAGATTACATCATAGCCATAGAAAGGTAGGGTATATAGGTCGACTGTTAAAAGTTTCTCCCCAAACCTAAGGTCACAACTACACATCTTCTTTGAAGTCACAATGGCCCTTATTGGTGTGGACACATTCAAAGTTACAAGCATTGTTTTTGTCACAAGTTGTAACCTATAAGCTAGTTTTTCAGAGATAAAAGACTTTGAGGCACCCGAGTCAAACAACAGTCACACATCAACATTAAACAATAGGAACGTACCTTCTACTGCAAGAGCCTGGTCTTCCTAGGTCTCAACTGTGAACATTTTGGCCTAATTCTGACCAAGGCCCTGGTTCTGCCCTTGATTGGCATTCTGATTCTGTCTGGCTTGAGATCGCTTATTCTGACTTCCCCCCTGAGTATTCTGTTGTTGCTGCTGGGAAGCCTGAGTTGGTGCAGTTGGGCAATTTTTTGCCAAATGACCCTTCTGCTTGCATGCAAAACATAATCTCAACCTCTTAGCTTATTCCCTTGACTATCTTTATTCTGCCCCTGTTTCTGTGGAGCCTTACTACTTTTTGCTTTTCTTCTGGGTCCCTTGTTTATTTTCATTCACAGGCCTCTTGTTCTTTTTCCTCAACATTTGCTCCCAGTTGAGCTCTTGTTCCAGAATTAGGGCCCGTTCAACAACTTCCTTATAGGTTCGGAGGCCCAATGTCATGATAACCTTTTGGATCTCGACCTTGAAACCCTGTGCAAATCTATTGGCCTTCATTTTTTCTTTCCGGATCAGTTCTTGAGAGAATTTGGCCAGCTTAGTAAATTTTCTCTCGTATTCAGTTACTGTGAGATCCCTTTGATTGAGTCTCACGAAGTCTTCTTACAACTTTCTAAGAGTTGCCTCAAGAAAGAATTTGTCATAAAATTTTTCCCTAAACTTTTCCCAAGTCATAGTCGCAATATCAGTGTTGGGATCCATCTGTGTCATTCTCTACCATCCACGGGCTGGTCCTTTGAAATGGTGTTTGGCTAGTGCTACTCGTCGTGAACCTGTCAACTTCAGCACATTTAGTAACTCCTCCATCTCTTGGTCCAGTGATCAGCAGAGATGCAGCCAGTAGTTCCATCAAATGAGGGAGGGTGGAGCTTTTGCAAATCTAGCAGCATCTTCTTCTGTCTTTCATCTTCTAGGTCCTCTAGATTCTTTTGACGTTCCTGAGGTACTGTTGCTGGGACTTGGACTGGAATAGGCTTAGGTGCTTGAGGCTGCAGAGCCATCTGAGGGATTATCTGTGGAAGTGTCCTTCTCAGTTGATCTAGTACCCTCTGTGACATTTTACTCATCATGGTTTCCATCTGCACCTCCATTCATGCCTCCATCCGTGCCTCCATCCCAGCAGGAAGTTCCTGCTCTTGTTGTTCAGTCTCCTAAGAGGTGGTGGATCGAGTTACATACTTTCTAGCTCTAGCCATTTTCTTGTAAAATTGAGCGAAGTGTCAGTATATGTCAAATATTCGTGCTATCATGACTCTAGATTCAGTTTCTAGGTTCTCGATCTATTCAGTGCCTAAAGTCTTCCTTCTAGGTTCTTTTCATGCATGGGTACAGGATTTGCATTTCAAAGCACATAAACAGTAAAACATGCATATCACATAATCATGCAATCACGCTAGCACAGCAAGGTTCCAAGCTTCCACCCAAGCTTTCAGGTTCAATTGTCTCATACCACTCTACCCCTTCCACTTAGGTTTTTACTTAGAACAGAGCTGCACCCAAACAATTTCGCAAATGTCTCGATAACTAAGGTTCTCGAACCCACTATACTCAACCTTCCCATACCAGCGAACATAGAGAAACCCGTTCTGCCAGAGTTATCGATCATTCACCACAAATGGTCCATCATTCTCCTAGTCCAAGCTTCCTCCATACCCCCGAATTCTTATGCATCCCATACTACATAGAAACCGAAAGATACAGAAGCTTCCCGGTCTCGTGTCCTGATCAAACAATTTTCTGTTTTCACACAAGTTTTCATCTCTAGCCTATGCCCTAGTGTTTTATGCTTTTGATCCATTGTGCCTCCCATGGCTGCACCCATTTCTACCTAAGGTCTCTTCTTTGAACCTAGGGTTCAGTTCTGGTTGACTTACAACCTCTGTCTGGTCAAGATACCACCTTTGGCATCTTTTTTGACTTCTATTCAATTACTTACCCTAATTTTCCACCTTCTAATTTTTTTATCGAAAATAAGAATGTTCTTCAACTCCGACTACTCATATCAACTGGTGAGACAACCTCTAGATCGAGCGGCGAAACCAAAGTCTACTTAGCAACCGTGCTTTCTATGGGGGATAACCCACCTCCCTTTCAATGTTTTGCTTTACTCAAGACAAGACTTATCCACTATCAACTCAACTTGTAGTCTTTGTATCCAAATAGAACATTTCAAAATATATTTTTTCTTTTTGAAAGCACTTTCTAAAACGTTCATCAATTTCAAAAATAGAAGGTAGGGCATTTTAAATTCAATTCAATTCATGGTGAAACCCTAATTTGGGTTTCTAATTCTAGTTCAGTGTTTCTACAAACTGGGCTCTGATACCACGCTTCGTATCAAAGGAGACTTTTTGTTTTTGGCCCAGCAACTAATGCCCAGCCTCTGATACCACCCCTATAACACCCCAACCCCCGTATCTCTTAAGTAGTGTACATTACCACTATTCTCTTGACAGTGGACTTAACAAAATGGCGAGTCAGGCCGGTGCTACATTACAAGCAACACATACTTGTTCTTTTTTTTTCAATATCTCATGCCTTTGTACAAAATTCAAGAATACAAAACTTTCAATAAAATCAAGGCAAATTAAAAGAGATAAACAAATTCAAACTATTTTATTCATCATAGAAATTGAGAGTACTAAACTCTAAAAAAAAAAAAACTAATAATTACAGCGGAAGTCTTCAAAATACTTTTCAATAGAAAAGCATAAAAACTATGGGCAACATGCCCTAAAAACTCAAAAAAAATATATAATATTGTAGAAACTTTCTAAGAAATTATTTATATTCAACAGCTCCATGGGTTCATGTCCCTGAAAAATAAGAAAGGAAGAGTGAGCACATAGCCCAATGAATCCTTTTCGAACAACCATCTTTCATATTCAAACTCATAACACAATCATAATTTAAACACTTGCAATCATTAGGCGTTTCAAACAACAATTTGTTTAAGTCGAGTCTAAGACCAAAAGGGTCTTTAATTCCTTGATGTTCTTAACTAAGTAAATAGGGCCCACTCGGCATAATCCCGTTAGTTGCACATGTCGGTATCAACCCGTTACACATGGTGACCCACTAGTGGTACACAACCCTCAAGTACTTAGGTCTGAAAACCATATGACTTAACTCATATGAAAAGAACATCCATAGTGTCACCATGACCGCTATGATGGTACGTGGTTATTATCTTTATCGTCTTTGTTTAATTCTCATATCGAGATAAAATAAATTTCAGAATATGAGATCAAACTAAAATTCAGAACATACAAAATCAATTCATGAAACAGTCATAAAACATGCATCATATTTTAATTTAAAAGCCTAAGAATGATACTAGATGGCATGGATGATATGATTGCTCAAACATGAATCAAAACTGAAATACTGAAATAACATGTAAAATTCTAAAACTGAAGTTGAAAATCTTTGAATTTAGTGAAAAATACACAACAATGAGCATGTCATGAATTCAAATAAGAACAGAAGAGTGTTCTAGAAATCATTTCCACCTTGTGACACTTTGTTCCAGAATTTTGGCAGCAATTCTCCCACGTACTAGTGCCCACGAAGATCACCGAACTTAATTTTCCAATTCGAGAGCTTCTCACACACACAAGAAGAGAAGATGGGAAGTGCCAAGAAGAAGGCTTTGAGAAAACAAGAGGAGTGTTCAACTCTTATTCATTGGAATGAAATTATGAGCCTAGGGGGTTTATATAGATTCCAAGGAAAGAAAATATAAAGTTTTGTGTCCTTCTATGAATAAAACACCCTAATTCTACAAAATTTCGTAGTTTCTAATTTTTGGAGTAAAAAGAGTATTTTTCGAATTTTTTCTGGATTTTAAAAATATTTTTCAAAATTTAGAAACTATTTTTTTGAATTTTTTTAATTTAATTTCGTAATTTTGACGTATTTTTCATAATTTATTTTTTGGATTTAATATGGTTCCTCGAATTTTCCTCGAGACACGCGTTCGGATCTAATCAGAACCGTTGGATTAATCTCAGATAAATTAACAGAATTCGAATTTTTGATCACAGCCGTTGGATTTCCTTGAGCGGGTCAACGATTGTGATCTTAACAAAACGGCTTTGATCTGAACCGTCCGATAATCCTTGAGCGCATCAACGTTCGCAATCAACCAAAATGACTTCGATCTGGATCGTTGGATGATCCTCGAGTGCAGCACGGTTACGCGATCGACTATGCAGCTTCGATCTTGACCGTTGATGATCATCGATCATAGTGTGCGCATCCGATTTTGCGATCAACGAATTCCATCTAGACCACACGATCTTCCTTGAGTTATGCACGCGAATCTCTGGCCGTTCGATCTTTCTGATACGGTGCTCTCGTGCGTACGTGCGAATCTGATCTTGGTCGTAGGATGATGAAATCAAATTCCAGATCTACGGTTCACAGCATTTTGAGTTTGTTTTTGATTTTTCAACCGAATTTCTTGCTTCCTTTTCAGATTTTTTTCCAAATCTCGATCCCAGTTGACTTTCTAATCCTGTTTTCATCAAAAATTGCACATATCCTTGTACTTTTGGCTATGATATCCCATTTTATGCATTATAATCATATTTTCTCTTCCAAAATCCACTAAATTGATTTTTATTTCTCATTTGGGTCAACTATGACTTGCCAAAATTCTCATTCGTCAACTATGTATAATTTTCTAAGTAAAAATAAAAATTTCATATGAATTTTTCGAGATGTTACAACCTACCCTCCTTAGAAAAAATTTTGTCCTCGAAATTTGTACATATTTAGGTATTCCTTGTGAACAGATGTGGGTACTTGGTCTTCATTTTGCTTTCGAGTTCCCACATGGCTTTTTCTACCCCGTGATGTTTCCACAGCACCTTCACTAATGGGATATCCTTTGTTCTTAGATTTTGTACCTTGTGGTCAAGGATTTTGACCGTTGTTTCCTCGTAGGTAGCATCATCTTGAATATTCACTTCCTCCCAGTGAATGATGGGAGCGGGGTCAAGTTCGTATTTCCCCAACATGGATACATGGAATACGTTATGTGCTGAAGTTATCCGATTTGGTAGATCCAACTCATAAGCACATCCACCGATTCTTCTAAGTATTTCAAAGGGTCCTACAAACCTCGAAGACAACTTCCCTTTGAATCCGAACCTTTTCATACCCTTTTGAGGACTGATCCTCAGAAATACTTTGTCCCCAACTTGAAACTCTAATGGTCTTCTCCTTTTGTCGGCGTAGCTCTTTTGACGGCTCTGTGCAGCAATCGGTCTCCTCTATATTAACTTGACTTGGTTGCTCATTTCTTCCACCATGTCTGGCCTAGTTAATACTTGATCTTCAAGTTCAATCCAACAGGTAAGTGATCTTCAGGGTCTTCCATAAAGAGCTTCAAATGGAGCCATTTTTATGCTTGCATGATAACTGTTGTTATAGGCAAACTCTGTCAAGTGTAAGTACTTGCTCCAATTCCCCTTGAAGTCTAGAATGCAAGCCCTCAACATATCTTCCAAAATCTGGATAACTCTCTCAGACTGACCATTCGTCTAAGGGTGAAAGGTTGTACTCATGGTGAGCTTAGTACCCATCTCCTTCTGTAGACTCTACCAGAATTGTGAAGTGCAGCGAGAGTCTTTGTCAGACACAATAGACTTGGGTACACCATCCAGTCTGACGATTTCTTTCACATAGATTTCTCCCACCATGTTGACTTGGTCTGTGGATCTGATTGGGAAGAAGTGAGCCACATTGGTGAGACGATCCACTATCACCCAAATAGTGTCTTCTCCTTTTTAGTTCCTGGGTAAACCACTAACAAAGTTCATGGCAATGTTATCCCACTTCCATTCAGGGATTGGGAATGGTTGTAACATTCCAGAGGGTTTCTGGTGTTCCGCTTTCACTTGTCGGCATGTTAAGCACTTAGAGACGTATTTAGCTATTTTCCATTTCATTCCTCTCCACCAGTAGGTTTTCTTGAGGTTCTGGTACATCTTTTCCCCACCAGGGGGCATGGTATACTTAGTCTTATGAGCTTCATCCAGTATGACCTGCTTGCTCTGTCCCTGCTGAGGTATACATGTCCTTTCTCCGAGCCTTAAGATGTTTTCAGCATCCATCCTGAAGTCAGTATGCTTTCCTTGTATGACTCCTTCAATTAGTTGAGCAAGCCATTTGTCCTTCTTCTGTTCATCCCTGATCTGATGTAATAGGTCCGGTTGGCAAGACGTATTGTAAAGATAGGCTTCCTTTTCATACACCCAACCTAAAATCTTCAATCAACTGGTACATCTGGGCTTTTTCTTCGTCCTGCTTGTTGAACTTCCTACTCAAAGCATCGGCCACCACATTGGCCTTCCCCGAATGGTAGTGTAGTTAAAAATCATAGTCTTTCAAGAATTCCATCCATCTTCGTTGCCTGAGGTTCAACTCCTTCTGGTTGTAGATGTAGTTCAAGCTCTTGTGATCTGAAAATAGCTCAAATTTTTCTCCATAAAGGTAGTGTCTCCAAATCTTCAGGGCAAACACAATAGCCACTGGCTCCAGGTCATGAGTAGGGTAATTTCTCTCATGGACCTTTAGTTGTCTCGAAGCATAAGCGACTACTTGTCTTTACTGCATCAGCACTGCTCTAAGCCCACTCAGCGAAGCATCAGTATAGAGTATGTAAGTAACACCAGGAGTTGGGGTGACTAGAACAGGAGCCGTAGTCAATCTTGTCTTCAATTCTTGGAATGAATGATCACATTTCTCAGCTGATGATAACCCAACCTAAGATCAATTTTAGATAAATGAGTGGCTCCTCGTAATTGATCAAATAGGTCGTCAATCCTTGGTAAAAGATATTTATTCTTTACTGTAACTTGATTCAACTTCCGGTAGTCGACACACAGTCGCAAGGAACCATCCTTCTTCTTCACGAACAACACTGGAGCTCCCCAAGGTGATTCACTCGGCCTGATGAAACCTTTCTCCCTGAGCTCGTCCAGTTGAGTTTTCAGTTCAATTAGTTCTGCTGGCGCCATCCTATAAGGAGGTATGGCTATAGGGTTGGTTCTAGGGTGAAGTTCGATCTTGAACTCTAACTCTCTAACATGCGGTAGTCCGGGTAAGTCATCTGGGAACACATCCTCGTACTCCCTAACCACTGCTAAGTCTTGTATCTTCTTTGGTTCCAAAGGCTCTTCTTCTGAGAGTTCTTCAAACTCATCCGTCTTCTTCAAGCAATTCAACAAGGCTAGGGTTGGATTTCTTGGTAGTCAACGCATAGCCCCATAGATTTTAAAGATCTCCCCAGAAGGTAATGTTATAGTTACCCGTCTCTTAGGACAATCGATCTGGGCCTGGTACTGATCTAACCAATCCATTCCCAAGATTACATCATAGCCATAGAAAGGTAGGGTATATAGGTCGACAAAAGTTTATCCCCAAACCTAAGGTCACAACTACACATCTTCTTTCAAGTCACAATGGTCTCCATTGGTGTGGACACATTCAAAGTCACAAGCATTGTTTTTGTCACAAGTTGTAACCTATCAGCTAGTTTTTCAGAGATAAAAGACTTGGAGGCACCCGAGTCAAAAAACAGTCGCACAGCAACATTAAACAATAGGAACGTACCTTCTACTGCAAGGGCCTGGTCTTCCTGGGTCTCAACTATGAACATTTTGGCCTAGTTATGACCAAGGCCCTGGTTCTGCCCTTGATTGGCATTTTGATTTTGTCTGGCTTGAGGTCGCTCATTCTGACTTCCCCCCTGAGTATTCTGTTGTTGCTGCTGGGAAGCCTGAGTTGGTGCAGTTGGGCAATTTTTTGCCCAATGACCCTACTGCTTGCATGCAAAACATAATCCCAGCCTCTTAGCTTATTCCCTTGACTCGTCTTTATTCTGCCCCTGTTTCTGTGGAGCCTTACCACTTTTTGTTTTTCTTTTGGGTCCCTTGTTTATTTTCATTCACAGGCCTCTTGTTCTTTTCCCTCAACCTTTGCTCCCGGTTGAGCTCTTGTTCCAGAATTAGGGCCCGTTCAACAACTTCCTTGTAGGTTCGGAGGCCCAATGTCATGATAACCTTTTGGATCTCGATCTTGAGACCCTGTGCAAATCTATTGGCCTTCATTTTCTCTTCCCGGATCAGTTCTTGAGAGAATTTGGCTAGCTCAGTAAATTTCCTCCCGTATTCAGTTACTGTGAGATCCCTTTGATTGAGTCTCACGAAGTCTTCTTGCAACTTTCTAAGAGTTGCCTCAAGAAAGAATTTGTCATAAAATTTTTCTCTAAAGTCTTCCCAAGTCATGGTTGCAACATCAGTGTTGGGATCCATTTGCATCACTCTCCACCATCCATGGGCTGGTCCTTTGAAATGGTGTGTGGCTAGTGCTGCTCGTCATGAACCCGTCAACTTCAGCACATTTAGTAACTCTTCCATCTCCTGGTGCCAGTGATCAGTAGAGATGCAGTCAGTAGTTCCATCAAATGAGAGAGGGTGGAGCTTTTGCATATCTAGCAGCATCTTCTTCTGTCTTTCATCTTCCAGGTCCTCTAGATTCTTTTGACGTTCCTGAGGTACTGGTGCTGGGACTTGGACTAGAATAGGCTTAGGTGCTTGAAGCTGAGGAGCCATCTGAGGGATTATTTGTGGAAGTGTCCTTCTCAGTTGATCTAGTACCCTCTGTGACATTTTACTCATTATGGTTTCCATCTGCACCTCCATTTGTGCCTCCATCCCAGCAGGCAGTTCCTGCTGTTGTTGTTTAGTCTCCTAAGAGGTGGTGGATCGAGTTACGTACCTTCTAGCTCCAGCCATTTTCTTGTAAAATTGAGCGAAGTGTCAGTATATGTCAAATATTCGTGCTATCATGACTCAAGATTCAGTTTCTAGGTTCTCGATCTGTTCAGTTGCCTAAAGTCTTTCTTCTAGGTTCTTTTCATACATAGGTACAAGATTTGCGTTTCAAAGCACATAAACAGTAAAACATGCATATCACTCAATCATGCAATCACGCTAGCACAGCAAGGTTCCAAGCTTCCACCCAAGCTTTCAAGTTCAAGTGTCTCATACCACTCTACCCCTTCCACTTAGGTTTTTACTTAGAACAGAGTCACACCCAAATAATTTTGCAAATGTCTCGATATCTAAGGTTCTCGAGCCCACTATACTCAACCTTCCCATACCAGCGACCATAGAGAAACCCGTTCTGCCAGAGTTACCGATCATTCATCACACATGGTCCTTCATTCTCCTAGTCCAGGCTTCCTCCATACCCCCGAATTCCTATGCATCCCATACTACATAGAAACCGAAAGATACAAAAGCTTCCCAATCTTGTGTCCTGATCAAACAATATTCTGTTTTCACACAAGTTTTCGTCTCTAGCCTATGCCCTAGTGTTTTATGATTTTGATCCACTGTGCTTCCTATGGCTATGCTCATTTCTACCTAAGGTCTTTTCTTTGGACCTAGGGTTTAGTTCTGGTTGACTTACAACCTCTGTCTGGTTAAGATACCACCTTTGGCATCTTTTTCGACTTCTATTCAATTACTTGCCCTAATTTTCCACCTTCTAATTTTTTTTTATCGAAAATAAGAATGTTCTTCAACTCCGACTACTCATGTGAACTGGTGGGACAACCTCCAGATCGGGCGGAGAGACCGAAGTCTGCTTAGCAACCGTGCTTTCTAGGGGGGATAACCCACTTCCCTTTCAATGTTTAGCTTTACTCGGGATAAGGCTTACCCACTATCAGCTCAACTTGTAGTCTTTGTATCCAAATAAAACATTTCAAAATATATTTTTCCTTTTTGAAAACACTTTCTAAAACGTTCATCAATTTCAAAATTAGAAGGTAGGGCATTTTAAATTCAATTGAATTCATGGTGAAACCCTAATTTGGGTTTCTGATTCTAGTCTAGTGTTTCTACTAACTAGGTTCTGATACCACGGTTGGTATCAGATGAGACTTTCTGTTTTTGGCCCAACAACTAATGCCCAGGCTCTAATACCACCTCTATAACACCCCAACCCTCGTATCTCTTAAGCAGTGTACATTACCATTGTTCTCTTGACAGTGGACTTAACAAAATGGCGGGTCTGGCCGGTGCTACATTACAAGCGACACACACTTGTTCTTTTTTTTCAATATCTCATGGCTATGTACAAAATTCAAGAATACAAAACTTTCAATAAAATCAAGGAAAATTAAAAGAGATAAACAAATTCAAACTATTTTATTCATCATAGAAATTAAGAGTACTAAACTCTAAAAAAAAACTAATAATTACAGCAAAAGTCTTCAAAATACTTTTTAGTAGAAAAGCACAAAAAATATGTGCAACATGCCCTACAAATCCAAAAAAAAAGTATAATATTGTAGAAACTTTCTAAAAAATTATCCATATTTAACAGCTCCATGGGTTCAGGTCCCTGAAAAATAAAAAAGGAAGAGTGAGCACATAGCCCAATGGATCCTTTTCGAATAACCATCTTTCATATTCAAACTCATAACACAATCATAATTCAAACACTTGCAATCATTAGGCGTTTCAAACAACAATTTGTTTAAGACGAGTCTAAGACCAAAAGGATCTTTAATCCCTTGATGTTCTTAACTAAGTAAATAGGGCCCACTCGGCATCAACCCATTAGTGGCACATGTCGGCATCAACCTATTACACAGGGTGACCCACCAGTGGTACACAACCCTCAAGTACTTAGGTCTGAAAACCATATGACCTAACTCATATGAAAAGAACATCCATAATGTCGCCATGACCATTATAATGGTACATGGTTATTATCTTCATCGTCTTTGTTTAATTCTCATATCAAGATAAAATAAATTTCAGAATATGACATCAAACTAAAATTCAGAACATACAAAATCAATTCATGAAACACTCATAAAACATGCGTCATGCTTTAATTTAAAAGCCTAAGCATGATACTACATGGCATGGATGATATGATTGCTCAAACATGAATCAAAACTGAAATACTGAAATAACATGTAAAATTCTAAAATTGAAGTTGAAAATCTTTGAATTCAATGAAAAACACACAACAATGAGCATGCCATGAATTCAAATAAGAACAGAAGGGTGTTCTAGAAATCACTTCCACCTTGTGACGCTTTCTTCCAGAATTTTGGCAGCAATTTCCCCACGTACTAGTGCCCACGAAGATCACCCAACTCAATTTCCCAATTCGAGAGCTTCTCACACACACAAGAAGGGAAGATGAGCGGTGCCAAGAAGAAGGCTTTGAGAAAACAAGAGGAGCATTCAACTCTTATTCATTTGAATGAAATTATGAGCCTAGGGGGTTTATATAGATTACAAGGGAAGAAAATACAAAGTTTTGTGTCCTTTTATGAATAAAACACCCTAATTCTACCAAATTTCGTAGTTTCTAATGTTTGGAGCAAAAAAACTATTTTTTTGGATTTTAAAAGTATTTTTCAAATTTTAGAAACTATTTTTTTGAATTTAATTTCGTAATTTTGATGTATTTTTTGTAATTTATTTTTTTGGATTTAATATGGTTCCTCGAATTTTTCTTAAGACACGCGTTCGGATCTGATCAGAATCGTTAGATTAATCTCGGATAAATCAACAGAATTCTGATTTTTTATCACGGTCGTTGGATTTCCTCGAGCGGGTCAACGATCGTGATCTTAATCAAAACAGCTTTGATCTGAACCGTCCGATGATCCTCGAGCTCATCACGTTTGCGATTAGCAAAAACAACTTCGATTTGGATCGTTGGATGATCCTCGATACGCGGCTTTGATCTTGACTGTTGATGATCCTCGATCACAGTGTGCACATCCAATTTCGCGATCAACGAATTCCATCTAGACCGCACGATCTTCCTCGAGTTATGCGCGAATCTCTGGCCGTACGATCTTTCTGATTCAGTGCTCTCGTGCGTACATGCGGATCTGATCTTGGCCGTAGGATGATGAAATCAAATTCCAAATCTACGGTTTACAACATTTTGAGTTTGTTTTTTGATTTTTTAACTGAATTTCTTGCTTCTTTTTCAGATTTTTTTTCAAATCTCGATCCCAGTTGACTTTCTAATCCTGTTTTCATCAAAAATTGCACATATCCTTGTATGTTTGGCTATGATATCCCAGTTTATGCATTATAGTCATATTTTTCTTACAAAATCCACTAAATTGATTTTTATTTCTCATTTGGGTCAACTATGACTTGCCAAAATTCTCATTCGTCAATTCTGTATAATTTTCTAAGTAAAAATAAAAATTTCATATGAATTTTTGGAGATGTTACAACCTACCCTCCTTAGAAAAAATTTCGTCCTCGAAATTTGTACATATTTAGGTATTCCTTGTGAACAGATGCGGGTACTTGGTCTTCATTTCGCTTTCGAGTTCCCACATGGCTTTTTCTACCCCGTGATGTTTCCACAGCACCTTCACTAATGGGATATCCTTTGTTCTTAGATTTTGTACCTTGTGGTCAAGGATTCTGACCGTTGTTTCCTCGTAAGTAACATCATCTTGAATATTCACTTCCTCCCAGTGAATGATGTGAGCGGGGTCAGGTTCGTATTTCCCCAACATGGATACATGGAATATGTTATGTGCTGAAGTCATCCGATTTGGTAGAGCCAACTCATAGGCACATCCTTCAATTCTTCTAACTATTTCAAAGGGTCCTACAAACCTCGGAGATAACTTCCCTTTGAATCCGAACCTTTTAATACCCTTTTGAGGACTGATCCTCAGAAATGCTTTGTCCCCAACTTGGAACTCTAATGGTCTTCTCCTTTTGTTGGCATAGCTCTTTTGACGGCTCTGTGTAGCAATCGATCTCCTCTGTATTAACTTGACTTGGTTGCTCATTTCTTCTACCATGTCTGGCCTAGTTAATACTTGATCTTCAAGTTCGATCCAACAGATAGGTGATCTGCAGGGTCTTCCATAAAGAGCTTCGAATGGAGCCATTTTTATACTTACCTGATAACTGTTGTTATAAGCAAACTCTGCCAAGTTTAAGTACTTGCTCCAATTCCCCTTGAAGTCTAGAACGCAAGCCCTCAACATATCTTCCAAAATATGGATAACTCTCTCAGACTGACCATTCGTCTAAGGGTGAAAGGTTGTACTCATGGTGAGCTTAGTACCCATCTCCTTCTGTAGACTCTACCAGAATTGTGAAGTGCAGCGA